>VSMD01034062.1:0-35078 GCA_008750895.1 Mirza zaza
CGCGCTCTGGCGGATCCCGCTCCCGAGTTGGGCGCAGGACTCTGCCCGGATCCACGCAGCTGCGGCGGCGCCGCGAGTCCCGCTGCAGCCTGGGCGGCCGCCTTGCGCCGCCCCCGAGCAGCCTGCGGCTCCTGCCCGCTCCGGGAGAGTTCCTCCCGCAGTAAGAGCCGGGACACGCGGACCGCGGCGGCGGGAGGCTTCCCGGGCCCGACCGCTGACCCGCACCGCGCGGGCGGCAGGGCCGGAGGCAGGGGCCCGCGCCGTCCCGGGCTCGCTCGGGCTTCCGAACCGCAGGTGGAAGAGGGACGGGCGTCGGGCAGAGCGGCCGAGAGGTGGGTCGCGGGGACCCGCGGCCGCTCGGGTGGGGGTCGACAGCCCCTCTCGGTGCCCGCACCGACGAGCGCGGAGTTCCCAAGTTGCAGGTGGCGCTGAGTGTCGGCGCGGGTGGGGGTGGGGCTGGGGCTTGCCGCTCCCGTCTGTCCGAGCCCGGGTGGGGGTGACCGACGTAGGCAGATGACCCCAGCGCGCCCAGAGTTGAGGGAGGCCGTGGCCAGGAGGAGAGGCGTGAAGCGGACAGGGATGGGTCTCCTCCTAAGACGAGCGGCTCGTGGCCTTTCTGGACCCCAGAATGATAAAAACCGGACGTCCCCAGGGGAAATTCCCCATGGGTTCAGGTTCACTGTGTCTGCGTTTTCAGGGGCTCACGGGCAACCACCAGCCCCAAACTCCTGGATACTAACTCCAGCACTAGGTAGGGATTGCTAATACAAATTGCTTAACTCACTCGATTTGTGTGTGTTTATTAATTTATTTTCTAGGTAGCCAAGTGGAAGGTAACTTTGGACACCCTGAGCATGGAAGACTTGGTGTGGGTTTGTGGCATCTTCAGCCCCTAAGTCCTGCACCTTCTATTCTTCTGCGCTGGTAGGGTATACTGGGCTTCCACGCTAGCTGGAGAGTTTTTCTGCGGTGGTGAGGCCTTCCTGGACCCCAGATCCTGGCCGACCATGGGGAGCACCCTGGGCTGCCACCGCTCCATTCCCAGGGACCCCTCGGACCTGTCCCATAGTCGCAAGTTCAGCGCGGCCTGTAACTTCAGCAATATCCTGGTGAATCAGGAACGGCTCAACATCAACACAGCCACCGAGGAGGAGCTGATGACCCTGCCTGGGGTGACACGTGCCGTGGCGCGCAGCATCGTGGAGTACCGAGAGTACATCGGTGGCTTCAAGAAGGTGGAGGACCTGGCCCTGGTCAGCGGGGTGGGCGCCACCAAGCTGGAGCAGGTCAAGTTTGAGATCTGCGTGAGCAGCAAAGGCAGCTCCGCACAGCACTCTCCCAGCTCCCTGCGGAGGGACCTGCTGGCGGAGCAGCAGCCTCACCACCTGGCCACCTCCGTACCCCTCACCCCACGTGTCAACATCAACACGGCCACCCCGGCTCAGCTCATGAGTGTGCGAGGCCTCTCAGAGAAGATGGCCCTCAGCATCGTGGACTTCCGCCGCGAGCACGGGCCCTTTCGCAGCGTGGAGGACCTGGTGAGGATGGATGGCATCAGTGCCGCCTTCCTGGACAGAATACGGCACCAGGTGTTTGCCGAGAGGTCCAGGCCCCCGTCCACCCACACCAATGGGGGCCTGACCTTCACCGCCAAGCCTCACCCCAGCCCCACCTCGCTCAGCCTGCAGAGTGAGGACCTGGACCTGCCGCCGGGGGGGCCCACGCAGATCATCTCCACTCGGCCTTCCGTGGAGGCCTTTGGAGGCACGCGCGACGGGCGGCCTGTGCTGAGGCTGGCCACCTGGAACTTGCAGGGCTGCTCGGTGGAGAAGGCTAACAACCCCGGGGTGCGAGAGGTGGTGTGCATGACGCTCCTGGAAAACAGGTGAGGACAGGAGCCACCGAGCGGTTGGGTGTTAGGGCAGTTTTTGTGCTGCCTTATCTGAGGATGCAAATGAGTGGATTCTTTAGGGAGTAGGGAGGGGACAAGAGTATTTAATCTTTGTTCTTGAGGATCTGGCCAATATTGTCACCTGAGGGTGGATTCTTCTGCTCCAGAATTTTCTGAAGACAGCTGTTCGAGCCGGTGGCACATGTCTTGACTGTGATATATCTGAGATTGGGTCATGATTTGGGGGTGATTGGAGGTTGTATTGGTGGTTGTTGGAGATTGGAGAATGTTGTTTGGCTCACATGACTTCATAGGATTTACTCCAAGTTAGGCACTGAGAGCCTGGGAAATGGTGCACAGTTTTGCTTGTGAAAAAGAATTAATTGGATTTTTTTTATTAATGGGAGGGAAAATCACATTTGTTCCATCAAATATGCCTATCTGTGTGCACAAAATCATCTTAATGACCAGGTATTTGCAAACACATACACTGTGAATGAATCACTCTGCATTCTTTTTCCTTATTTAACCTGAAGTCAGTTTTCAGCCCCACAACTGCAGCCCCAACTGTGTGTAGCCTCTCCTGTCCCGTAGCCAGAAAAGACCAAGCTGAAAAGCTGACTCTGGTGTGTGTGTGTGTGTGTGTGTGTGTGTGTGAGAGAGAGAGAGAGAGAGAGAGAATGAATATTGGCCAGATTTTCCCATTTGAACAAAAGGAGAAGAAACTTGTAGGATAGGCTCTTATCACAGAGTGTTGACATTATTCACAACACTGCTCTCTGTAGGGACTTCCGTGAGCCCTCCCATTAAAACAAACCAATATTATTGTGGCAGTAACTCTCACTGTTAGTAAAATAGTGTACTATATAATGCAAAGGTTTAGGAAGGAAAGAAACATTTGTGATGGTCCCTTCCAGGTCACACGTGCTGTGGTCGTGGTCTTGAGGAATTTTGCCCTTCTACCCGCAGAGGTGCAGCGTTTGTGGCTACTTGCTGCTTTCCTTTGCGCTGGGTTGTTGGTGAGGCTGATGGGGCAGCAGTGTGGTGTCATGAAGTGAACTCTTGGCAGGAAATCATGGTGCTTGGTGGCAGATCATCAGGATGAACTAGTGAGGAGATAAGCCGGTCACAGCGTTTCCCTGGCACTGACCCAGTGGCATGCTCTTGTCACTGAGGAGAGAGGGACTACGCACCGGGTCAGGGAACGGGACCAAGGGAACCCTCCAGTGTTTGTCCTGCACTGCTGTGTCCTTTGTTTTGCATCCTAATGCACTCCCTTTGCAAAATCATTTTGTGCACAGGTGAGAGCTAGACTTAGCCTTGAGAACTATTTATGAGAAATGGCTCCAGAATTGTTCTCTTCATCCATAGCAGCATGGTTTATGAATGAGAAAAGGGGAGAAGAGAGGAAGGGAGGGACATGGCTGTTTAATTCCTGTTATGAATTTTCTGATGGCTTAATTTGGGAGGAGGGGATGGATTAGGATCAGAAGTTGTGCCAGTGGGACTGACAGACTGGGCAACCCTTGGCCATTTACTGTGTCAGTCGTCTTTCAAGTGTGTTCCCCTGAACCAGTAGCATCTGCTACTGAGGCAGAAACTCTGGGTTTCTGTGTTTTCACACACCCTCCAGGTGGTTCTGATATACTCTGAAGTTTGAGAACCATTGTACTAGGTATTAGGCAATCAGCTGTCCCTCTGGGTTTCTCTTTACAGCCCCTCCCCCTGTACCGGCTTTTTTGGCGAGGTGGGTGAATTCGTGCAGAGCTTTCCGGGTACACTTGGCCCTCCCTATCTGTGGATTCAACCAACTGTGGATAAAAAAATATTCAGGGAAAAAAAGGGATGCTTGCATCTGTACTGAACATGTACAGACTTTTTTTCTTGTCATTATTCCCTAAACAAGACAGTATAACTATTTATATAGCATTTGTAATATAGTAGTAGTATAAGCAATCTAGAGATGGTCTAAAGTATACAAGAGGATATACATATGTTATATGTAAATCCTATACCATTTTACATCAGGGACTTGAGCATCTGTGTATTTTGGTATGGCAGGGGTTCCTAGAACCAGTCCCCTGCAGATAGCAAGGGACAACTGTACTTTGTTTTCCTTTGCTTGTTTTGATCATCCCTGTAGTTATTAAACCCTGTGATGTTCTCTCTGCCTGGGGTTTGAGGGCTGATCCAGCTTCTAGGACATATGAGCATGAAGGGCAGCAAATGGGAGAGAGCAGAAACAGCCAGCCTGGAGTCGGCTCCTCCCTGCAGCGTGCTGAGGAAGACAGTTAGCAACTCTTTTCCAGTGTGGACTTGTTAGGGTAGTCCTGTGATTTCTTCTTTGGGTTTCCTATAGGGCTGATGATTTGTTGAAGACATTTAACTGCTGTCTTCAGATGAGAGTGCAGGAAAAGCTTACCAAACCCTTTAGGGTACAGAAGGGAGTACCTGCAAATGACTGGGAAGGTGACCCGTATGTCTGGTGGCCACATGTGCTGTCCTGGGGGTTGGTGGTTCCTTTTGCCTGGTCACAATGGATTCAGTATTCTGGACACTTCTAGCATATTGTTAGTACCTGGTAAACATGAAATAATAGGCTTAGGGTCTGATCCCCTGCAGGGCTGGGATGGGTGTGTTTGCCTGTGTGAGTGTCCTCCAAAAGCTGTCACAAAGTGGATCACGTGTCCTCAGTGACAGGAGCACCCATTCTCCAAGAGCTGCGTGTTCCTCCTGCTTCACAGAAATCTCTCACATTCCAGTTGTTCCCTACATTAGTAAGAGGAAATACATTCATTGTGAGCAAGAGTGGATGAAGGTAATTTTCCAGGTGGCTCTCATTTGCATACACATATACATACAATAGAAGAGTTCCCTGACTTCTGGGTATTTTCCAACAGCTTTCACATTCATTTGATTCTTCTCAGTAACCTCTGGGAAGTAGACAATGCTTGCTTTTAATTATGATTCTCCATCTCTGGGTGAGGAAACTAAAACCGAAGAAGTTAAATGACTTGCCTCTGTCACACAGCTCGTTAGTGACTCAGCTGGGACTGAGACCTAGACCTGACTTTAGACCCATGCGCTTTGCCAATGTGTTTTGTAAGCACACACCTTTACTCGGTCTCTTGGTTAGGTGCCCCACGCTCTGCCTCATCAAGGGCATTTCCCAAATTGTGTGCCAGTCACAGTTTCTTAAATTAAATCCATTGTAAGGGCATTTTAAAGATAGCCTTGGGCAATTCTTTTGCTAAGGGCATGGCTGGCTCTCAGTTTTCCTTTCTATACATTTGCTTTGGTAGGTACGTTTTTCTTCGGCTAAAGCCTACCTCTATGGTATGGGAGTGTAGAGTCCTTTCTTGCCCGGCAATGCTGCTGCGTTGGTGGATGTATGAGTTATAAGAAAGTGTTTTTCACGTGAAGCCTGAGGTAGGACAGTGCAGTTGGATGGTCATCCAGTCACCAGGAGCCTTCAGACATGCCATGCTGGTGGCACAGAGCTGACAGGTTTCATTAGATTCTTTTGCCAAATCTCAGTCTTAGGCAATGTTCTTCCTTATTCAGTATTTGTGGAGCAAGACTAAAAGAGGAATGCTTCTGCTAAATATGCTTGCAAAATTTGGTGACAGTCCACCTCTGGAATGAAAATTGGTTAATTTTTTGTTGTTATTTTTTTGCAGGGGAGGCATTCCATTTTGAAAAGTCCCTTTGGTAACAGCGTATAAATCCTCAGGGAGCTGATAGATAATCTCCTAAAGAAATAAGGAGATTTAACATCCCAGTTCCTCATTCTCCCCATAGCCTATATCAGAAGGGAACTGGAGCGTCAAAGTCTTTAGTCCTATAATGGTTTAAATCTGTTTTCTTGCCACACGTCTGCAATATCAAAGCATAGGGTGGATTAGTGCCTAACAGCACACACTGCGAGTGAAGAAAGAGGTTTTAGTTTATTAGATGTGATTAGTAGGATCAACATAAACATAACCCATCTTGTCATTTGATTCAGTCACTGAAAGATATGTATTGAATGCCTGCTGTGTACATACATAAGCTAAATTCAGGAATCGGCTTGGCCCTGTTACTTAACAGAATTAAGTAAATGTGGATCAGTTTGTATGGCTCAACGTCAAAACAGTCTGGTAAACCAGATTTTTTGGGCAAGTCACAGAGCATGCTTGATAGATGATTATATTTTTCTTGTATGAACAATAGGCCCATCTTGGGAGATCGAAGGGTGGGTGGATAACAGCCAGACTTAACATCTGGGGGCAAAATGCCCAGCAAATTCTTTTAAAGTAGCGATCATGAAATCTGTTTTGACAGCTGTGGAAACTGAGGCTCAGAGAGATTAAATAGCATCCGTGTGGCCTTAAGAAATGGAGATGTTGGAGACAGAATTTGAAGCCAGGCATTTGTCTGATTTCAAAGCAGAGGGATTGGGTGTGTCTTTTCCCAAACTCTGTGTCCTTCCACTGCCTCTGACTCCCAGCCCGCCCACATTTCCTCCCTGTCTTGTGTCCTAAGCTGGCCAGGTATCAGGGTGTTGGGGAGCAGAAGGGCTTCCCCCGACCCCTGAGACTGTGTCAGGCCTCTGGAGGCCTCTGCTTCCTTCCTGCTTTTGTTCCCACAAAGGACGGGGCTCGGGGCCAGTGGTAGAGCCAATCCAGAGGGTCAGGGCTCCTCCACCCAGCCCCTCAAACGTGAGTCTGTGACCTTGGGCTGCAATCCAAGGCCAAGTTCCGGTTTTCTGAGCCAAGGAGCTCTGGGTTGTTTCCAGAGAGAAAGATGGTCAGTAATAGAACTGTGGTGGATCCCTAAAAGATGACGGCGCAAATGAAGGGAAGTCCTACAACTCTGGCTTCATTTCACTAAAGGGAAAGGGGTTGCTTTTGTTTTTCCAGAAAGCTGAACCAGGCCAGGTGTGGTGGCTCACACCTGTAATCCTAACACTTTGGGAGGCTGAAGCAGGAGGATCGCTTGAGGCCAGGAGTTTGAAGTTGCAGCGAGGCATCTGACAAGGCCTCATATGCTCTTTAGTATCAGTGACATATAGAATCAGTGAGCTGTAATGACACCACTGCACTCTAGCCTAGGTGACTGAGTGAGACTCTGTCTCCAAAAAAAAAAAAAAAAAAAAAATTGCTGGGTCCACTTGCATCTGATTTCAAGGTTCTTTGGGGGGTTTAATAATATTGATTCTCCCAGGGGATATCCATTCCTTTCTTATTCATCCATCCATCTATCCATTCAATCAGTAGACATTTTTGAAGGTCTCACTAGGTACCAGGTTCTGGGTGCGACTCTGGAAATACAGTGCAGAGCAAGTCCCTGAAAGTCCCTGCTCACATGGAGCTTCTGTTCTAGAAGCTAGAACAGTCTAGAGACTGCACAGCCAGGTCAGGTGGCGCCTCCCACGCTTTTCTTTTAACAGCAGGAGGGTTAGCAGCAGAGGTTGATGACGTGACCTCTTACCAGGTGTTCTGGATACTGGGGGCCATGTGGCGTGGGTCCTAGGAGTTGAGTGAAGAAGCTGTTGCAGGTTCAGCCCAACAGGGACAGTGTCTGGGGAGATGGGGAAGTGGGTGGAGATGGGAGGCCTTTTAGAGGTAAAAACGGGCAAGACTTGCCCATGTTTGGGATAATGTGAGGATTCAGCAGCTGGCTTGTTTGAAATGCTCTGAGATTCCTAGAAGACAGGCGCAGAGGCACGTAAGAAATTCTGGGGCTGACACACCGTGCCTACACGTCATGTCAACATGACGCAGCTGGCTGACCTCACCCCTCTGCTGCCGCTGTGCCCTGGACTCCAGACAGGATGGGGCCTGGAGTCCACGGCAGGTGGAGTAAGAGACCGTGTCTGCCCTCTGCAGATGGGGCATCTGACGAGGCCTCATATGCTCGTTAGTGTCAGTGACATACAGAACCAGGCCATGCTTTGGGGAGCTGCGCCCTCTTGTCAGGTCACACGTATTGGGCAAGGACTCACCAGGGTGATGCGTGGTATGAGGGAGGACATGAAGCTTGCTCGGGGACCTGAGATCACAGGGATTTGGTAGCTGCATGTGAAGACCTCAGCACTGGGGAAGGTTGAGGGGAGAGGACCAAGCCAGGATGTTGGGAGGGAGCTAGTCGGGAGGGGAGCTTGGCATCTGAGAGGAAGGAGTGTGGTGGCATAGTGACATTTGGGCTGAAAGTCAGCAATTCCCTGCTGCACACACAGGCAGCTGAGGAGTGGGAGGTCCACGCCGGGCCCTCCACTGAGGCTCATGATCTGAAACACTCAGACAGGAACATGGCAGGCTCCCACGCAACGCGCCTTGCAGTGAGAGAATCTGGCACACAGACACCTAAAGCAGCAAGGTGCGCGTTATTCCTGGTGTGTTATTTTTATTTCAAAATTATCTTATCTCAGATTTTGTTTCAGAATTCCCTAATAAAAAATCTCTGCCAGTAACAAACAAAATGATACATCTCACTGAAAGTTGATTTGCTCATTGTAGACATCCTTGTCTGCACGTGACAATGCACAGCTGGGAGGAAATTCCACACCAGTGACTCTTCACATCAAAACATCCAGGAGATGACACAAAAATGTCTTGCTCTACCTGAAAGGCTGCTGGTCCTCAACAAATGTTTAGGAATCTTAGCAGCATCCTGGCCCTATTCCTGTGACTGTCCACAGGCCTGGTTCTGGGCCACAGTTCTTTTGTAATGTCTTGATTGACAGCTGCCAAATAGCTGGACTCCAGTGGCCAGGAACCCAGGTATGCTGGGAGTAAACATTTCATCATAAAGAGAAATCTTGAGTTCTTCTTCTAAATTCTTGGATAAAGAAGCTGTGGGTTTTCTTTATTGACTATTGTTCCCCAACTAATGTTGATTTGTTGTTCGTTTCCAGCGAGCCTTTATTTTCTGTGAATTCTATTTTGGGTCAGCCATTACCTGATTAAGCTATTGAGGTGGCCCTTCAATTGTTTTACCTAGAGGCTGCTGTATACTCCTTAAATGCAGTGTTTTCCAAGAGAATATTGTTCCCCTTGCTGCATTTAAAGTTGCATCCATTTGGGGTACTCTAGGGATCTGAAGTTTTATCTGTTCATCCAAAAACTGGAGGGCAAAATCGGTACTTTGTCAACTAGTGCTAAAAGTGTGGTGTCTATTAAAGAGGGAGGTCTCAGGTGGATTGTTTTTTAAATATTGATTCAATATCCTGTTTAAAAACACTTCTCCAGAATGTATTTTCCATTAAGCAAATTCATCTGACTTACATTTTTTTCTCGCTCTGTTGCCCCGGGTAGAATGCAGCGGCATCATCCAGGCTCACGGCAACCTCAGACTCCCTGACTCATGAGATCCTCCTGCCTCAGCCTCCCAAGTAGCTGGAAGTACAGGCATGTGCCACCACACTCAGCTAATTTTTTTTTTCTATTTTTAGTAGAGACAGGGTCTTGCTTTTTCTCAATCTGATCTGGAACCCCTGAGCTCAAGTGATCTTCCTGCCTCGGCCTCCCAAAGTGCCACGATTGTATGCGTGAGCCACCACGCCCGGCCTCTGTTTTCTTGAACAGAGTAAAAAGTAAATATTTGTGTGGCCTCAAAGTACCAATGCTGGCATTAGGCCTTGGCCTTAACTGCCATTGGTCTTGGGTCTCTTTCCTTCCTGTCTTGGTGGGCAGACTCTGTAGCTTAAGATCATTGTGTCGTTTTACTGGTCAGTTTTTTTTTACAAAGTGATTTCCAGTCTTTTAAAGTTTTAATTTGAGGACTCCTTTTTAAATAGCAAAATACTTCCTTCCTGTCCACTCCCCTATCACCTTTGGACTTTGAGTGTCCACTTGGTAGCAGTAGTTGTGCTAAGAACAAAAATCAATGATAATTAACACCAATAATTATTGCTGTGGCCAAGGCCCCAGTCTAAGCTGTTTTGTGGATACAAAAGGAGTGGTTCAGGGAAGCTGAGAAATTTTACCCTGGGTCACACAGCTTTGAAGTGGTGACTTGGATTATAATCCAAGCAGTTAGACTCCAAAGTTTGATGATAAAAAGCTACTCTGAGTTTAGTAATGCTTTTCAGCATATTTATATTTACTCATCACCCCAGCCTGCGTACTGGACTAGATGGTCTCTTAACCTACTTGGTTTGAGTTCCTCAGGTTTTGATCCTTCGTAAGTATTAATATATTGGTACGTAAATGTCATTATCATATATGTGTAAGTGTGTGTGTTCTAGTGTTTGTTTCTTCAAAGTGAAGCAAGGATATTTGCAAAGCAAACTGAGCACAGGATACTATATTTTTACGACTATTCAGTCTTTGATAATCATGTCGTCCATTCCTATTTTGACAGCAATTTTTTAAACTGTCTGTTTTAATTGTCAGTTGCTCTTATAGAGGCTTTCCAAGCATTCATCTTCATTTTCTTAGAAACAACTTCTGTTTCTGCTCGTATTTCTATTTCATCAGTTGATGTCATATTTTACTAGGCAGTTTTCTTTTCTTCTTTTCTTTTTCTTTTTTTTTTTTACTGTAGTGATATGCATAACCGACAGAATCAGTCTGGGGACAGATAGGTGACTCCGGTAAGCGCACGATAATGCTCTGTGCGCAGCTGATCCAGCCAGGCGTGCCCAGTGCGCTACAGGATCCCTCAGCTTGTTTTAGAAAGGGAATGGGGATCATTTGGTCGTCCCTTGAGTAGAGGTTGGCTAGGAGAGAATGTGTTCTGTTTTTTAAAATGGTTAGTGCCTGTGGCCAAGCCATTTCAGTCTAGAGACGGTGTTTGCTGTATTATGTATATCGCAGACCCCTGGCAGGTAGGTTGTTACTGACTTACCATTCTTTTCTGTGGGAGCATGATTCAGAAATGTAACTGTAGTCATACATTTCACCCAGTAACATTTCTGTCAACACCGGACTGTGTATATGGCGGTGGTCCTGTGAGATTATAATGGAGCTGAAAAGTTTCTGTCACCTAGTGACACCTAGTGACATCTTGATGATCCTGACCCTGTTTAGGCCTAGGCTAATGGGTGTTTTTGTGTCTTAGTTTTTAGCAAAAAAATTAAAAAGTAGGCCAGGTGGTGCGGTGGCTCATGCCTGTAATCCTAGCACTCTGGGATTCCAAGGCAGGAGGATTGCTTGAGCTCAGGAATTCAAGAACAGCCTGGGCAAGAGTGAGACCCCTCGTCATGACTAAAAATAGAAAAATTAGCTGGACATCTTTGTGCATGCCTATAGTCCCAGTTAACTTGGGAAGCTGAAATGGGAAGATCGCTTGAGCCCAAGAGTTGGAGGTGGTGGTGAGCTATGATGACACCACTGCACTCTAGTTGGGATGACAGCAAGACTCTGTCTCAAAAAAAAAAAAAAAAAAATTAAAAAGTAAACAAAATAAAAAATATAGAACTATAAAAAAGCTTATAGGGTAGGATATAAATAAAGAAAATGTTTTTGTACAGCTGTATGGTATGTTTGTGTTTTAAGCCAAGTATTACTACAAAAGAATCAAAAGTTAAAAATCAGTTAAATTTAAAGGTATAAAGTAAAAAAGTTAGAGTAAGCTAAGGGCAATTTGTTAGGGAAGAAAGAGAAACATTTTTGTCAAGTTAATGTAGCCTAAGTGTTTGGTGTTTATAAAGTCCACAGTGGGGTACAGTAATATCCTAGGCTTCACCTTCACTCACCACTCACTCACTGACTCACCCAGAGCAACTTCAATCCTGTGAGCTCCATTCACAGTAAGTACCCTATACAGGTGCACCTTTTTTTATGTTTTTGACCCTACTTTTACTGCATTTTTCCTATGGTTAGATATATTTAGATATACAAATATTTACCATGTGTATTCAGTACAGTAACTATACAGGTTTATAGCCTGGGAGGAATAGGCCAAACCACATAGCCTAAGGTGTGTAGTAGGCTGTATCGTCTACGTTTGTGTAAGTACACTCTGTGATGTTTGCACAACGATGAAATCACCTAAGGACCCATTTCTTGGGATATAGCCACATTATTAAGTGACACATGACTGTAGTTATGAAGCCAAGAGTTCACTGATACATTATCCCAATTCCCCCTGAAACTCCTCCTGTAACTTTCAGAAATAAAAAAGGTGAAGTAGTAATGAGCTTTTATTTTGACTTAACACTGTCCTGGTCAGAATTTTCTTTGGTGACACGGAGGGATTGCTTATGGAACCCTGAAGAGCCGTAAGTCAGGAGGGGTCCTGCAGGAGGACGGGACTGGGTGGCTTGTAAATAATCTTTCCAAGTTGGTGACTCCACACTGCCTTTTTCAGATTTTCCCAATTTTATTTTAAAGATCTGATTCTTAAAAACACTACATGCATGTCCACACCTATAAAACCGTATTACAGTACGCATATGCCGACCTCAGTTAAATGCCAGGCAAAGCTGTTTGGGGTTGATTTGTAGTCTTGTATTATGTTAGTATTATGTTAGATGCTTCCCACATTTATAATAAAAATGCAAGTCGTTAGATACTGTTAGAGTTTCAACTTAAAAATAAGAGTTGCTTCTGTCTTTTAAACTTTGAGGCAAGCTTAACTGAGCATCTGAGACTACATGGCAGTTGTTCAAAATATTACCATTTATTAACTACATATGTATGAAAATCAGGAATCTCTTGTCATTGGTCAATCAAAGCAAGATACAGAAATAAACTGGATGATGAGTGAAAGATAACATCACCCAAGATCCCTGATTTCAAATACAATGTTTGTGTTCATCCAAACTGCTGTGGTTATTTAAGTGATTGATTCTGTTGATAAAGGTTTTATATATATATATATGTATATATATATATATATATATATATATAAAAACATAAGCATTTTTTCCAAATCACAAAAGCCCCTTCCAACTTGCCAGCCTGGGTTTTCTTCTGAAATGACAGCAGTGACCTAAAGCTTCCTGCACTGCCACCCACTCCCGGCCTCAAGCAGGAGCCTCTGGTCTGCCGTGTTCCTGGCTTGCCCTTGGCTGCAGATCATGTGACACACAAACCCTAGGCACCCATTTCAGGTAGGGATTTAGTGCCATCTAGGATGTCGTGTCCTTTGGAATTGCTGTGGGAAGGTGAAGCCAACTGAAGCTGGGCTTTCCCAGATTTCTGTTGTTCAGCTCCCCAGCCACGGGCTCCCCTGTCAGCGTGGATTTCCCTACCACAGCAGTCACTCTGTCGCAGTTGCACAGTGGGGCCATATGCCCTCCCGAACTGAAGGTTTCATGAGGACAGGAGCCATGCGTGTATAGCGTGGTTTCGGCACAGTAGCACTGAAGACTTTGCAGGAAGAGTAAGTGAACTCGAACATTTATTGAGTATTTATTAATACTTTGCCCCAAGTGCTGTTCTTAAGCCTTTTATGTTCATTGACTAACTTAATGCTTACACCACCCCAGTGAGGCAGGTAAAGTATGTGCGCTTCACACAGAAGGAAACTTAAAGGAATTTAAGTAACTTGCATGAAGGCACATGGTTGGTGAGGGGAGCAGAAATTCAAAGCCAGGCAGAATTACCCAGAGCCCAAACTCTTGTAGATGCAGCGGTAGCAAATCCTAAACCCGAAGATGAGACTAAAAGGTTACAAAAGGGGACAGTCGTTTCCTTGCCTTGCTATATCTAGAAAGTATAAAGAGACATACTTGGAGGAAAAGGATCCTGTCGTCTTGCAGGTACCGCCCTGCAGTGGTTCCCGGCCAGCACCTGAGGAAATGGTCTGATTCCGTCATTCAGGGAGGTCAGCAATGCTGGGCCGTGCAAGGGCTGGATGTTTTTTTAATTGAGATATGATTTACATGCCCAACAATTCACTTGCTTTAAAGCATAAAATTCAGTGGTTTTTACAAAGTTTTACAACGATTATCACTAATTCCACATTTTCATCAGCTTAAAATGATACTCCATACCCCTTAGCAGTCACTTCCTACCCCCAGCTCCAAGGAACCACTAATCTATTAATACTATCTGTCTCTGTGGATTTGCCTATTCTGGACACTTCATATAAATTATGTAATATGTGGCCCTTTGTGTATGACTTTTTACTCATAATGTTTTCAAGGTTCATCCATGTCGAAGTACGTATCAAAATTCTTTTTTTTTTTTCATAATGGTCAAGCAATAGTCACTATATAGATGTACTACATTTTCTTTATCCGTTCGTCAGCTGATGGACATTTGGGTTTCCATTTTTTGGCTATTATGAATAAATAATGCTGCTAGGAACATTCGTGAACAAGTTTTTACTTGGACATATATTTTGATTTCCCTTGAGTGTATACCTAGGAGTGGAGTTGCTGGGTCACGTGGTAGTTCTCTTTTTAGCATTTTGGGGAATGTGCCAGACTTGTTTTCCGTGGCGCTGCACCATTTTACTTTCCTGCCAGCAATATATGTGGGCTCCTATTTATTATCCACTGCCTCACCAACACTTGTTATTGTCTGCCCTTTTGATTATAGCCATTCTCGTGGGTGTGAAGTGGTATCTCATTGAGTTTCAAATTGCATTTCCCTACTGACTAAAGCTGTTTAGCAT
Source organism: Mirza zaza (assembly GCA_008750895.1). Classification (NCBI taxonomy): domain Eukaryota; kingdom Metazoa; phylum Chordata; class Mammalia; order Primates; family Cheirogaleidae; genus Mirza; species Mirza zaza. The sequence continues at coordinate 14,444 of VSMD01034062.1, forward strand.
CTTCTAGTGTGTTTATTAGCCATTTGCATATCTTCTTTGGAGAAATGTCTATTTGGATCTGGGTAAGCTCTTTTCAAACCTATTTCCAAGCTGAAAAAATCCAAGACACATTGGCACTGACTCCCTGTCACACTCTCTCCCCCTCTTCCCTGCCCCTCAGTCATGGAGTCAGCATAACAGAACGTAACTTAGAATAATTGCTTTGTAATACGAAAAAGCACACCACATCCTATAGAAACAAACCCTCTGTCCTGGAAGGAACCTGGAGACATCCATCCGGCAGGCTTCGCGCTTCTGGCTGGAGTGCTCTGTCTCAACTAAGCGTTTAGCAGTGTCCTTGGGAAGTGCTTGGTGTCCTCTGATTTTTTGTATTTTGGATGGAAGTTTAGTACTTTTGTTCTAAAGCCAAAATGTAATGGACAGTATGCCAGGTGAGCTTCAGAAGTTTCCTCACAGTAGCCACAGGCCCCCAGGCCAGGAAAGTATCTTGAAGGAGCACCTTCTATAGATCACTGCCTACACCATCACACACACATGAAACTTTGTATTTATATTTGTAAATGTTTGTTTCCATGTTCTTCTGAACCCCAGCTGTGGAGAGTTGAATTGTTATGCTCTTCACTTCATGGAACCCTGGCATTAGTCACTGCAGGGCCCCACTTCTCTTTGGTTTTATTTTTTGAATGTCTTTTCTTCTTCAACCCCCTTCCACAGATTCCAAGTCTAAAGTGTGATGTATATGTCCTTAGCCATCTCCTTGAAAAATGTGGTGTTTTTAATCTACAAAAATACTGTATTCTTTTTTTTTTTTTTGAGACAGAGTGTCACTCTGTTGTCCGGGCTAAGTGCCATGGCATCAGCCTAGCCTAGCTCACAGCAACCTCAAACTCCTGGGTTCAAGCAATCCTCCTGCCTCAGCCTCCCAAGTAGCTGGGACTACAGGCATGTGCCACCGTGCCCGGCTAATTTTTTCTATATATTTTTAGTTGGCCAATTAATTTCTTTCTATTTTTTAGTAAAGACGGGGTCTCGCTCTTGTTCAGGCTGGTTTCAAACTCTTGACCTTGAGTGATCCACTTGCCTCAGCCTCCCAGAGTGCTAGGATTACAGGCGTGAGCCACTGCGCCCAGCCAAAAATTCCATATTCTTAAGATTTCCAGCAGGCTTTGGCCTCAGAGAGCTCCTTGGCCATTCACCACTTGCATCTACCACATTTCCCTGTCCGTCCTGGCAGTGGAGATCCCATCCCATGTGTTTCATTGTCTCTGTTACCACTTGCTCTGCCTCCACTCACTGTACATCCTTGATTTGTTAGGTGCATTAAAAAAAATTTTTTTTCCTAGTAGAAATAAAACCCAGCCAAATAAAACCTCTTCGAGGCTCTCTCGTACATTTGGAGACCTTGGTTCAGTCTCCTTCCATCTTACGTTCTCTCCCTGAATAATTTTAGTTCATTTTACCTTTCTCTATGCTTCCTATTTTTAAAGCATAAGTCAATTTTTCATCTGTACTCTAAACCTCACATTGTCTCGGTGTTCTCTGGCATGAGTAGATATACAAATATGAGTGGACCCAGCAGAAAAGCCAAAACCTATGTTGCCGGCTTAAAACAAACAAACCAAAAAAATATATATGTAGTGACTCTAAATTATAAACGTTTAAGTTTAGAATTAATTTTATTGGTGCAAAACAACTCTAGCAGTGAGTCAGACTTTATTATAGGTCGAATTTGAGATCAAAGACCTTGGAATTAATTATCTTTCACAGTCCAGACATCATTGATCGAGTCTTGTTTTAGTACATCTTTTTTGCTTTTCACATCTCCATAGATTTGAATGTGTCTGACCACAGGCATATGTTTGTACATGTCTCCACCCACAGAGTGTCTGGGTATGTGTGAATTATAAATATACCCATCTTTTAAAATAGATCTTTATCTTTAGTGTTAATTGCATCTTTGCTGCTTCTACTTTCTCAGTGAGTAAGTATAGTGGGGAGGACCTGTATACGGTTGTCCATACCCTGCCTTCTCACTAATTATTTCTAAACTCTCTGTAGTTAGTTTCGGCCAAGCTCAAGGGTACCTAGTATCTGATTTAATTTAAAAGCAACCTAGTTGAAAATTAGAAATTTCTCATTCTCTGACCAGGTTTCCAAATGGCCTGATACCCGCTAAAGACAGAGCCAGGTGCCATGGCCTTAGTCTTTTGCATAGTCCAAGGCCAAACTGTGCAGTTCATTTTTGATGTCCAAGTAGGGGCCTTTTTATATGAAATATTTAAAACGTACAAAAAACATGGTCCTACATATTTATGTTAAATATCGATATACACACTCTAAATAAGTCTTGGGCCCCTTTTCTCTCTCTCGTCAGTGTACTTCACTTTCTTGGGGACTCAGTATTCTTCTATTCCACTGTCATTTTTTTAGGTCCCTTTCTGTGCTTAAAAAATTTCTTTCCTTGTGAGACTCGGTGGGCAGCAGAATCTACCACCCACCTGGGAAACTGCAAATGCGAAGATTCACTTTCCCAGCATCCTTTGCAGCTAGGGTCTGGACTCTGCAAGTCTGTGCATCCGTCCTAATCTCTGATTGAGAGCCAGTGGCACCAAAAGCACAGGAACTATGAAGCTCAGCCTGGCTGTGGGGACAGTTTACACAGGACTGGGTCCTTGGGAAAGCAGAGACTGTGGCTAGTGGCAGTGAGCGGTGCCCAGGGCTGGCACTGTCGGCTGCATAGGCTACAGCATCAAGGGTTTGGCACTGTGGCAGTGGGGTCCATAACAGAACAGTTGTGGGTATGTTTGCCTCTTGTTCTTGACTGCCCAGGCCCAGCTCCTTGGTGTCCTTTTAGGGAAGTTCTTTTCTGCTTCAGTCAAGCAGTGTTGATTTCTGTTTCTTGCAGTTGAGAATCTTTTATGTTGTTGTTGTTGAGACAGAGTCTCACTTTGTTGCCCAGGCTAGAGTGAGTGCCATGGCGTCAGCCTAGCTCACAGCAACCTCAAACTCCTGGGCTCAAGCAATCCTTCTGCCTCAGCCTCCCAGGTAGCTGGGACTACAGGCATGTGCCAGCATGCCCGGCTAATTTTTTCTATATATTTTTAGTTGGCCAATTAATTTCATTCTATTTTTAGTAGAGACGGGGTCTCGCTCTTGCTCAGGCTGGTCTCGAACTCCTGAGTTCAAATGATCCACCCACCTCAGCCTCCCAGAGTGCTAGGTTTACAGGTGTGAGTCACCACGCCCGGCTGCAGTTGAGAATCTTAATTGATACACCTTGATAAACAGGCTTTGGACCAGTGGTTTAAAAACTCTTCTTAGCCAAGGAGACTTTTCCTTACATGAAAGGTTATGAGGAAGCACAACATATGAAACTGATAAAAGAGGTGCTGCTCTGGGTTAGGGCCCTGGAGGGAATGCCAGTACATAAAAGCACAGTTGAAATCCATTGCCCTGGCATTTTGTGACGCTGGATCAATTACTGCCCCCCATGTTTCCCAGGCCCTGTCCTCTGCCAGGCAGCCACTGCACAAGCAGGGAGTGGCGTTTGCTGCTGGTTCTTCATTGGTTTGTGTTTTTAGGACCCTTCCTGTGCTGTGTTCATTTCCTCCGAGACTCCGGCCTTCTCGGCCTCACAGTCGCTTTCACCAGCCCCTGCACAGGGGTAGGCGCATCGATCGGAGAGATCACGTGTCTCTTAGTGTCTTCGAAGCACAAATCCATTTTCAAGCTAAAAAACTTAACAGTCAACTAAGCAGTGAGGGCTGATCGTCACCCCCACTGGTAGAGAAGGCTGTGCTTTGCAGCAGGTCTCTCGGCCCCGACAGTATTGACTTTTTTTTTTCTTTACCTTTTCATTCTGAAATTATTGTAGATTCACATTTTGTTTGACATTTTGGGCCAGATAATTCTCTGTTGCGGGGGCAAGCCTGTCTTTCGTAGGATGTTTAGTGAATCCGTGGTCTCTACTCACTAGATGCCACAAGACGCCTCCTTCCCCAGCTGTGACAACCAAAAATGTCTCCAGACATTGCCAAGTGAATGTCCCCTTGAGGGCAGAATCGTCCCTAGTTGAGAGCCAGTGCTCTGGAGCCATGTTAAAGGCACAAAGAGTGGGACCACCCCTCCTTGGCTGGCTTCCCTTGGCTGCTGTAGAAGCATGAGGCCCTGGGTCCTCAGCTGGGCTGGGAAGGGGGTGGAGCCAGAGGGGCTGAGAAGGCGACTGCTCAGTCCTCCTAACGAGGATTAAGCAAGGGCTTGTGGCAGTGGTTGGGTAGGGAGGGCCAGTCCGTGTGGTGGACAGCAGATCACTCCAGGAGTGGCCTCAACAGAGGCCTCTCCCTCATGCCGTTTGGGAAACAGCAGAAATTTGGAAGAAGGAAAGATGAGGTAGGGTCTCCTATCCCCGGGCCTCATTTTAGGGCAGGAGTCAGGTAGGTCTCTTGGGAGCCTAGTGAATCCAGCAAGTTCTCTTATGCGGTGGATATCTGAGTAAAATTATTTCGGTTCAGATGCCATGACATACCACTGTTAATAGTTATGAACAGGTAGGTAAAGTATAGCAGGGTTTGAGATACTCAAGGATTAATGGTTGTACTTCTGTGGGGGAGATTATAATTTTCCTTAGTAATGACTCCCATAAAATAAAAATGAGAGCTTAATTGGAATAAAGTGTTTTCTGTGCGTCCAGAGAAACTGAACAATTAAAAAGATTTTATTATATTTGACTTTAGATCATGCTAACTTGATACATGTTTGACTCTATTATAAATACGAGCCTAAATAAACCACTAATGCCAAGAAGCAGCATAAATCGTTTTCAATGAGGAAGAAGAGGTGGGAGGGAAATAGCATATGGCATAAAGTTGTACAAACTAAAAATAAAGCTGCCTGGTTCTCCTCAAGTAGCTCTTAGGTACTTTGAATGTCTTCAGTGGAAGGAAAAATAATAAATCCAAACATGATGAAATACATTTTGGCATTAAGTGTTATTGAGTAAGTTTTTGGAGACAGAAAATGGATAGGTGGTTGGGGCCAGGGGGTGGGAACAGGGGTTGGCTGCAAGTGGGCACAAGGGAGCATTTTGGGTGATTGGAAACCTGGATTGTAGTGATGGTTGCAAGACAGTACATTTACTAAAAATTATTGAATTGTACACTTGCAACTGGTGAATTACGTATGTAAGTTTTACTTCACTAAAGGGATAAAAGAGTGATCACTATGTGATTTACATGACATCTTATTTGACGTAGCGGTTTTTCTGTCTCATTGTTTCATTATTCCTATCTCAAAAAGTGTCTGACTTAAGGCAAGTCATTTAGGCGCCCTGGGCCTCATCTTCTTCCTCTGGAAAAGGGAGGGGACACTGTACCTGCGTCAGAGGCTGTTGTGTCAGTAACTGCAGTCGTGGGTGTAAAGCACTTGCAGCATGCCTGGCTCCCGGTGTTCTCCCCACCCCCGCTGTCACCGTGTCATTCTCTTCTCTAGCCCTGGTGAGGCGGGCTCTGTAGTCCAGATGCACCGCCCGGCACCCCCCTGGCCACGCTGCAGTCAGGGGGGCCTTGCAAATGAAAACCTGATCATTCTGCAAGTGTTGCTTTAGGTTGGTTCCCTGTGTGCTTTCAGTGAGCCCCGCCCCGCCCCGCCATGCAGGTGGGGGCCCTCCCTCCACACCGCACCCCTCCTTTGGCTCCTCACCTCGCACTTTCTCTGGCCATGTCAGCCCTTGAAGCTCCTGCCAGTTGGCAGTTCTTCTAGTTCCCACGTGGGCCCTGCCTGGGCTGGTCTTCCCTCTTTTGTCCTGCCACCCGCTGCTCTTCCCTTAGGCGCCAGCATCGTGTGGCTGCCGGGGAAGCAAAGCAGGAGCTCGTGTTAGGCCCTTTCAGTTTTGTCGCCCCTCAAACCCTGTGGAATTGGACTCACTGTAATCGCACGCACCCCCACGAGCCCCAGGAGGTAGCCTGTGCCCTCCTGCCCTGTGCCGGTCGTAGCTTCCGACAGTGCCTGGCACACGGTCAGCAACTCGAAGGTACACGGTGTCTCTGAAGTGATGAGTTGCCTTCCTGTTTTTGTGTTTTGTTTGTTTGGAGACGAAGTCTTGTGCCTAGGCTGGAGTATAGTGGCGTGATCATAGCTCACTGCAGCTTCGAACTCTTGTTTCAAGCAATCCTTCCACCCCAACCTCCCGAGTAGCTGGGACTACAGGCGTGTGCCACCGTGCCTGGCTAAATTTTTGAGACAGAGTTTCGTTAAATTGCCCAGGTTGGTCTCTAACTCCTGGACTCAGGTGGTCCTCCCAGTTCTGCCTACTCATACCAAAGTGCTGGGATTATAGGCATGAGCCACCACATCTGGCCACCATCCTGTTTCAATTGCCCGAGGGATAACTTGATCCAAGGGCATGTTCTGTTAATTTAGGAAGCCTAAAGTCTAGAAGCCTTTCTCTCTTTTGCATCTTTGTTCAAGAGAAAGTTCCTTTTTGCCTTCCAGATGTTTGACTCAAATTTGAGGCTTTGGCATTAGGCAGGATGGTACTTTTCCAAGGGGAAGATCTTTTTTCCATCTGATCTCCTAGGATCCTACAGCCCTCGAGACAGAAATGCTTTCTTTGCCTGGAATAAAAGAAATTACCCATGAACCATGTATCAACTTGCAAACCAGCTTTTTCTTATGGAGATGCTCTCTATTTTTTCCATACATGTATTTTTAACATACATTTGAATGGCACAAACTTCCAGTCTTAATCTCAGGGATTCAGTGGATTACCAGATAATCAGCCCTTCCCTGCCCCTACCACTGCTGGGCCTGTGGGGGCTGGTGGTTCCCTAAACTTCTATCTGTGTGTATTTCATCCCAACTTTAAACATTTCTAGTTCAGCTGTATTCTGTAATGTGCATAATATTACATTAGCACTTCTATATAGTTTATCAGTAAGTGACATATCCATGTATTAGGACTATGTGCTGCGTGCTGTAAGATGATAGAGTAGAGATGCATGATTTTAACATTAGGAACAGGATGTGGATTACATAGAAATTTATCTGTATGGTGGTTTGCAGACTTTAGAAACCAGCAGAAGCTTTTCCTCGAAGGCAGTCGTGGGCAGAACTCGGGTCTGCGCATAGCACACACACACACAGCCCAAGTCGAGGTGCTCAGGCCTGGGTCTCCCCCAGCAGCAGTGCTCAGCGCTCTTTGTGAATCGAGGTCCCCTGAAGAGCCTCACAGATGTGCCCCCTCCTCGCTCCGCTTCCACCCTTAGGTTGCCCCTCCGCTGGCCTGGATGGGGCCTGGGTGGGTGTCGAGCTCCCCAGCTGATGCTGAGAGAGGCTCCCTCCAGCAGACTGAGCCGAGATGCCACACAGCAGCCTGAGGGACTTGGGCACAGAAACTGTAGAGTGATAGGAAGGACTCTAGGAAGACTTTTCCACCAAAAGTAAATTCATGAATAAAGGAATGAGGTAACTGGCAGGGCACTGGATGTTTGGAGGCAGCGGTGGGAGTAACTCTTCCCCGTGCAGCAGGCGTCACAGTCTCTTATCTGATTCCCATTTGTCAGTGCCAGGCGCTATCCCATTGTCCCCTTCCTGCTTGGCTTATTGGGGTTGGCAGGCAAAGGCAAAGGTGGCAGGGCAGCAGCTGTTTCCTTCCTCTCTTTCATGCCCTTCCACTCTCTCTTTTCCCTTTCTGGGGGTAGTAGAGGAAAAGGCTGCTCCCCATACCCTTTTGCAGAAACCCGGGCCACCGTGCCCTTCCCTGGCCTTGCTGTTGGAATATTGGGGATTCCGTGACGGCACCCATGGCTATAGCTTGTCCTGTACCCGGGAGGTGGGCAGGAGAAACTTTATGGGATGCATCTGGAACACACGCACAGTGTGTGGGTTGGGGGCAGGCACCGTGGCTCTCAAGGCGGCCCTGGGCAGTTTGGGTGCATATGTATTTTAGGAATCTGCATGTGCATGTGTCTCCCTGGCTGTGTCACCAATGCCAGCTCATCCTCAGATGCCAACCTAAAATGCCTTCTTCTGGCAAGCCAGCCCCCGGTTCTGGACCAGCTGGGCTCCTTACCTGCTGTGCACCTGTTAGGACGGTGGGCATCAGTCATAAATCTGCTCAATTCCACTCCACATCTGTCCCCTGCCCTGCAAGCCCAGGCCCTGGCCCCATCATCGTGTGCCTGGACACCTTGCAGTGGGATCCCCGTCACTGGGCTCCTGACCTCCTGACTCCTTTGGCGGGATGGCCTGGACTGTCATTCCATGCCTCCATTGCCCCCAGCAATGTTTTGTAAAGTGGGGTTGGATAATCTGCAAAAGGGTTACCCTGGGTGCTTTTGTGCTTCAGATTCCTGAGCCTCCCCAAGACTTGCTAGATCTGACCCCTGTGGGTGGGCCTGGGAAAGGTGCATTTGACAAGCTCCCTGGTGATGCCAGACAGGCAGGAGTTTGAGGACCATCGAGGACGGTCCATCAGGCGGTTGGCACATGCCTGCTTGGTGTTGTGACCTGCCCCATGCCCTGCACACTCCACCCACCACATGCCACTGCCTTGATTTCCCCTGGCATGCCTCCGTTCCTGTTCTCACTTGGAGGGCCGGGCTGTCAGAGCCACACAAACACTGGCCAGGGAGCCCTCCTGGCCACCACTCCCTCCTGTGCTCACCTGTCTGCCTGGCAACTGTCAAATCCAAATGCCTATCCTGGGGTTGATTATTTTGTAGACTGCTCAAGATGAGCGATTCTGTCTTTGCACTCCTTAACATCTGTCTAGCACAGCCTAACTCGTGGGAGGCACAAAAGGAAGTTTTGAGTTGAATTTGTGAGTTGAGGGTGGCCAGAGGGAGAAATGCTTTGAGTTTGGCCCCTGTGCTGTGGCCTTCTCATGAGATTAGCGCCCAGACACCCCCCCTCACTTTAGAGGGAAGTGTGGGTAAGTGAAGATACGAAGGCATGGGACATAAAGGAATATGGCAACATCACTGAAGTTAGGAAACATCCAGAACTTGTCTTCGTGCCTCCAAGAAGAGCTCAGGGCCATGGAGCAGCAGGTTAAATGGAGCTTAAGGCCCCCTTTTTCGTGGAATTGCTAAGTGCATTTATTTTTACATCCCATATGCCCATTTGTTCTTTCTTCAACTCTGTATGTGTCAGTGTTAACGGGGAGGAGGAGGAGGAGAAAAGGACAGCCTTGCCCCATCTGTTGCTCCTTCTCTGATGTCGCCACTGAAAACAAGGATTCCCAAGACTCTGCCACCCCAGCTCCCATCTCTTATGTTTCTTACCACTGACTAGTGCCACTGACAAAAATAATTTATAAACTAGTAGCATGGGGGGGAATTAAAATTAAAATCTACAATAGCTTCTAGGAATTTATCTTACAAGTGCGGATAAGGTTGCACTTTGCAGTGTTGTTTGTATGTCTACTAGAACAACTGTGGTCCAGCCACACGGGGGAATGTCTGCAGTTGTAACGGAAGGAAGGGAAGGCCCACAGGGAAAGATCTCCATTCTGTGTTGCCCAGAGGAAAAAGTAAGGTGCAGAGCAATGTATCTCTCATATGCATTTTTATGCAAGAAAGGGAGAGAAAAATAAGAATATACATTTGTATTCACTTATAAATGCATTAAGAGATGCTGAGCAGACACCAAAGAGCCAATAAAATGTTATTCAGTGGTGTGTGGGGGGGGACACAGGGTAGGGAGAGGGTGCACGAGCCAGCTTTCTCAGCATGTCTCTCTTTACAGTGTCTTGATTTTTTGAACCATGTGAATATATTACCTTTCAAAAAACCATACACAGATAACAATATCTATAATGTGATTTTAAAATTTAAAGTTACATAAACAGGCTAATTATTCATTCGCAATTAAAACCAAACCACTCGCCAGAGGCGTTTGCCCAGCCTCAGTTCCCCAAGAGCTTTCACAAATGTGTCATCTTTATAAGGAAGGTATGGGCTTGTCCAGTGACTCTTATCTGGAAAGTCGGGACTGGAACTCCCGATCCCCAACTCAGAACTCGGTCAGCGCATCACAAAACGGAAGCAGTGCAGAGGTTACTTCCCTTCGGCAGATGGACGCAGGACCGATATGCCCGTACAGCCACCAAAAGAGCACCCTTGAAGTTAAGACCAGTGTCTTATGTCTTTTTACCCTTTCTGAGGTTTGGTTCATGTCTTTTTACTCTTTTTGAGGTTTGCTTCGTGTTTTGGGTGTCCATGTCCAGTTAGGCCCTGCTGGTCATCTCATGTGACCTTGAGCCCCTTAACTCTCAATTCCTCTGTGCACAGGGTCACCACGCAACTCTAAGGCTTGGGGAGGGACAGTCAGGTGAGCAGGCCCGCTTGGGTGGCTCAGGCAGGCGTCAGAGAGGAGCGCCGGGGGCTGCCAGGCCTTGTCTGTAAGCCCTGCGCTGGAGCCAGCTCACAGGCTCATTGTTGTAACTGTTCACCCACCGACTTCGAGCAGCTGCCCGTGGGCTGTTCCTGAGTGTCTTTGCTGTGCAGATGGCCCAACACATCATCATGTTCTCCATGAGGACCGAAATCTGCTCGCTTGGCATAGGTTTTGTATTAATACTTGGCTAACACAATTTAGTTGTGCTCCCAGTAGAAGATCATGAAGACCCGGTCAGCCCGAACACGGTCTCTTTCTGATAAAATGTGGTCACGTCCACCTCCTAGACCAGCCTGGCAGAGGGCTCCCCAGAGCCGTTTTTCTCTGGGGTACTGGGGCGCTGCCCCTTGGCTTCTGTCCCAGGAAGCCCCATAGACGTTGCCAGTCCGTTTGTCAGCTCCACACCTGATGGGAGAGCAGCTTGGCTCTAAATAACTATTATATTTTTGTTTGTTTTCCTCAGACTGTGTAAAATTTTTCCACAATTGCATACCTTTCTGTGTTGGCTGCTCAAAACACAGGTTTGTATTCCAGTATTGATAATCATGTAGACTCTGAATTCTTAATGGTCTTCCTCCCTGGGCCCCCCATCTTCCTGCTCTATCCAGACTATTCCTAGTCCTCATTTGTTTTTTTTCTTTTAAAAAATATACACCATAGTTTATTGCGTATTCTCACAAACAGCCACAAAGTCTTTTTGGAACCAGTCTCAATATAAGCGAAGAAGCAAACACGATGGTGTACTTGACCTATTTTTTTTTAATTCTCTCTAGTACAGAGGTCAGCAAACTTTCTCTGCAAAGGATCAGATAGTAAAAATTCCAAGTTTTTTCATCTTATTTCAGCCATTAAAAAAAAATGTCAACACTGTTCTTACTTTACAAGTTACACACAGTTAAGTGGCAGGCTGGATATGGCCTGTGGACTGTAGCTTGCTAACGCCTGCTGCAGAGCCTGGTTGTGCTTCGAACACTTCTAAGAAAGAGGAGACGTTCCTGTGAGCAGCCACACATGGTCACATGGCACTTAACCCAGAGTCCATCTCATTCAAGAGACAGTCACGGAGTCAAGATTCACATGTTGCCTGGGAATATCGCACCTGGGACTGTATGAAGGCAGGAGAAAGCTCTGGAACAACAAATCTCTATTTCTTCCTTCCCTGGAAGATCTGCGATCCCTTCAGGTTGAGGCGTGAAAGACTCCTTACTGTTCTTTCATAATATCCAGGCAGCAGATTGCAGACTCCCTTTACTTTTTAAAGAACCATCTGTATTAAATCAGTTAATCCAAAACTGTCATAAAATATGTGTAAGATATAAGGAATTAATGATACAGTGAGTAACGCACATGTCTCCACCCACCTGTTTATTAACAAGCAAGAGAACACCGTTATTTTGAAGTTTCCGTTGTGCTCTGCCAGGGCTGAGATGGCAGCGTGGCATCATTGTTTCCTTGCTTTTCCGGAGGGTTTCGCCACAGAGTTTGTATCCCTAAACAGATACATTGTTGTGCTTGATATGATTGGAATGACGGCTGGATGTGTGCCTCTGTAGCTGGCTTTAGTTTCACGCAGCCTCAGGTTCCTAAGGCAGCTATAATTCAGTCAGTTTCACCGCAATGCTGTATTCCACTCTGGGGGCGTACCACAGTTGACAGATCCATTCTACTGTTGATGGGCATTTAGATGGTTTTCTGTTTTTTGTTATTTTGAGCAGGACTGCTGCGAACCTTCTTGTACGTGTCTGTTGGTGCTTGTTGGCAAGAATTTCTCCTGGGAATAGATTAGGAGCAGAACGGCCAGCTTTTGAATTTTCATTTTATTGCTCCCACTAGTAGGAAGCATCTGTGCACCAGGCATGACTTACCAGTGGTTGGTGGGCATGTGGGTCCCAGGCCCCTTGCCCGAAACTCCCGTTGCCATGACCCGTCACATTGCTACCCTAGACAGATGCTGCCCTTGTAACTCTTGCACCCCAAGAGGGTGCAAGAGTGTGATAAGGAAAATCACACCTTTGCTCCTGGTTCCTAAGCAGCCTTGATGTTTCACTTTGTACCCTTTGTGTTGGTGGCAGTGTGTATGTTTGGTGTGTCGTTAGGCTTTACAGAGATCGTATGTTCCATATCGCATTTCTTTTATGCTCCATAGAAAGCCCTACCTTGGCATAAAAGGGTACAGCGTAAATCAGAATATCCCTTTACCAGCGGTGAAAGGGACCATTTAACACTGGAACAAGTATAAATGGATGTTATTCTTATATAGATATATTTGAAGTGCATTTATCTTCACTTTTTCCTTTTCTAGAGCCTATATTGCTTTTGCTTGGTATATTTCTTTTGCAAGGTTGGTTTCCTCCTGACATTTGTAGAAAACCAGTAATATGTGATGTTAGCTTTGTGCTCCCCTGGGATCCAGAGGCCAAATGGGTAGACTTTGTTGGCACTTGGCCCTCCTGGGACACCTGTCTGGGTCTGTTCTCCCCTGGGAAGTGGCACACTGCTTTCTCCTGACTTCTCCTTCTGCCCTCACTCTCCTCTTCTTCAAATTCTGCCTGTCCAGCCTCTGACTTCCCCAGGGTTTACAGTGAAGGGTGGGAATGGCCAGTGGGGAAAGGAGTTGGGGCAGGGTGGTTCTTCTGACCCCTGAAAGTCTGTCATTCGTGGGGTCAACCTAAAGATCTGGGTATGATTCCCAGAGGGAAAGGCAGGGTCCATTTCTCTGGCCTCAACTCCAGACCTTCAATGGGAGTCTTAGAAGGTTCTGTCTGGCTCCTTCAAAGACAACAACAATGCATCACCACATCCTCCTGTACAGTAAGATTGGGAAAATACAGCGGCAGCCTACTGGAAGGACCTAATTTCGTGACTAAATCAAAATTTCTACATTGATCTAAGTAGAAGAGAATGATTCAAGGGAAGTGATGAAAAGTAATTCAAAGTAAATGTGCAGCTAAGGGTGCACGAATGTGCACTTGCGTGGGTGGAGGTAGAGGCAGGGTCGTTGCTCTGACTAAGGCATATGCAAAATTTGGACTGATTAAAATTTAGTAAGCTAGCCGTTCTTTCAGTACGCTCACAAACTGTCGTCGGAAATGTTAAACACCAAAGTGTTTCACTACAACACGTGTTTCAGTAATGTAGGTCAGTTCCTATGCTATTGTGATCCTAAATAACAGGGGATGTCAGGATAACGTGCGAGTCCAGTGCTCCCAGCGTGTTAATATTTTGCAGTGGGGCACAAATCCAGCCCCACTCTGTAAATCTTGAATAGTCTGATGAGGCGTCCAACGCCACGGAGACATTCCCGCCTTCACCCTGCTCCTGCAGTCCAGATTTGTGGGTGTCAGGCCCTTCCCCTTGCACCAGCCCCCACGGGATGTGACACACAACAAGGATAGCCCCGTGAGGGCCATGGGGGACGGACCTACCCAGTGCCTGACACAGGCCAGTCCTCAAAAACTATTTGCTGACTGGTTAACTTAATTTATAGAAATTTTAAGAGGAGTGTTGATCTAAATTCTGAAAGATGGAATATTTGTCTGGTTGAAAAGCAGGGATTGTATTTTAAATGCTGAATCCTAGGGAAAAGAAATCAGTGAATGGTTTTATTTAGTCTTGAAATAGTAATACTAATATTGTTATTAAATATGCAATAGCTACAGTGTCACATATCAAAATTCTTTATGTTATCAGTGGATGTTAATTTTCCTAAATCTATTTTGAAGTTCTTTGACTACATTATGTGTTCTAGGGAGAATTTTGTTGAATGGGAGGATCTTGAAATCCAGCCTGTAAGTGCTTTGCATCGAGCGCCTGCCTTGGGCACAGAGCTCCACTAGGTGCAGGTGCTGTGGGGATAGGAGAGAGTGGGTGACCCTGCCACTACCTCAAGACCACTGAGCAGGAAAGCTGCCCAGAAATTAATTAACCTGTGTTCCCTTGCTGAGGGTAGTAAGTGGAGAGGCCTGTGGATAGGCTTGTTTCAGTTCTCCGTCTGACACTTACTGTGTCTGACATGGCAGGCAAATTACTGTGCTGTGCCTCAGTTTCCCCATCTATAAAATACAAATAAGAGCATGATTTTTTTTTTTTTTTTTGAGACAGTCTCGCTTTGTTGCCTAGGCTAGAGTGAGTGCCATGGCGTCAGCCTAGCTCACAGCAACCTCAAACTCCTGGACTCGAGCAATCCTTCTGCCTCAGCCTCCTGAGTAGCTGGAACTACAGGCATGCACCACCATGCCCGGCTAATTTTTTCTATATGTATTAGTTGGCCAATTAATTTCTTTCTGTTTATAGTAGAGACGGGGTCTCGCTCTTGCTCAGGCTGGTTTCGAACTCCTGGCCTTGAGCAATCCGCCTGCCTTGGCCTCCCAGAGTGCTAGGATTACAGGCGTGAGCCACCGTGCCTGGCCAAGAGCATGATTTTGATGGCATGCAGAAGAGGCATGCATGTGCCCAGCGTGTACAGAACACGCAGTGAAATGCTGACTGTTATTTTTAGTGTGAGCTATAACTCTCCATGTGGCTCCTGTGTCCTGTTTCCCATTCTCAGTCCTGTGACATCATCAGACAAAAATCAACACTGTCCTGACTGAGAAATGATTCTTGGTTGGCTTTTCGAAGGCTACAGTTTCATGGTCGGGCACAGGCCTGTGCATGAAGGTGAAGCCGTGGGAAGGATAACCAGCGCCCGGGGTGGCCTTTGCAGACTTGCACGGGGGGGAAACACCCGGCAACTTGCGTCGGCTCCCTTTGTTCCTTTGGGGTTATTTTAGTGCTCCGAGTCTCTGATACCTAACGGAAGGCTGGCACACAAAAATCAGTAATCCGAGTACACTGGTAAGACAAATGGCTCTTTCCGAGTGGGGGAGGGGGAGCTGGGGTAAAGCCTGTCTCTTGGTTATCCTGGGTCATTTTTAGAGAGGAGAAGCCCACCCTCGGGTAATCACTTACCCTTCGTGGGGTTATGTCCTGGGACTGGCTCAGACGTGACTTGTAGCCACCACACCCAGAATAACAGCCGGGCTTCCTCATTTTGGTTTCTTGCCAGCTGCCTTCCCTTAGGTCACTGCTGGTCACTAACCTCTTCCCCAGAAAAGTGCTTAAGAGGTCTCTGAACATGAAGTGATTTCTACACTCGCTTTTACTCAGAGACTTCAGAGTTCCCTCATTTTGGCCGGGGCAGCATAAAAGCATAAAATCAAACGGTCCTTGGAAGTGACCTTGTTGGTGTCAGGTTACAAAGTGCCCATAGTTTCTGTCAAGGAAACGTTCTCCTGAGAAGTGTTGGTTTGTGTCTTGTTGTCTTGAACAACTTGGTTACTGGTCCTAAAATTGAGCATGTGCTTCAAATGACAAGAGGGAGTTTATAGGACGAGGAGACAGGTTCGCCTCAGCCATCCCCAGGTGGGGGACAGCTTTCCTTTAGAACCTAAAGTGGGTGTTTGAGCCCTGAAGCCTTTCTGGCACAGCCGGACTTACGCATGGAAGAGGGTATAAGCTGCACCCCAGACAGGTGGGAAGAGGGGCAGAGATGCAGTGGACCCCGAGTTGCCAGTGACACTGCCGTTGTCCTGGCCACTTGGAAGCAGCTGCCACCCCAGCTGCTGCATCCTGTCCCTTTGATGGCCAAAACCGAAGGTGGGACTGGCTGAGCTAAATATAATTTGTTTTCCCCAGTGAGACTTTCACCCCACACCAGAGAAGAGAGATGCGCACTCAGACTGGGAACGATTAGGCGATGTGCTCAGCTGCCTGGCCACCTGGTCATCCCAGGTGGTGCAAATCTCCAGCACTTTGGAGTAAAATCAAAGGTAGACTTTTGCCCTACCCGTTACACAGGGCAGCCCTGGGTGTCTGATCAGACACGTTTCATTTTAGGAAGTTGCTATTTTCTGTTAGTCTGAGGGAGCTCATCACGGGGACAATTTGTGGCCAGGGACTGTAGCCTTTTCTGGTCTGGGAATCTGGGATCCTGAGACTGTTTTGTGACCACATGCCCTTGAGTTTAAAGGAGCAGGTTTGGGGAAGTAAAGGTTTAGGGGTACTGAGACTTTTCCCGGGTTGCCAGAATCTTATTTTCACGTGCCCTGCACAGGCACATTGGAGGCCTGAGTCAAATTTAAAAGAAGGGGCTGGGCACCCAAGTCGTTCACCCTTTTCTAAAAGAGGAGCGCGTGAGCTTTGCATTGCAGATGCGATTTTTATTTTTAAACGCCTTGAGTGACGGCGTGTGAGCAGTGACGCATCCGCAGCCAGCTAATCTGTATTGTGTAAAAACACACAAACCACAAATTATTTTTAAAAGGGAAGAAAGCAAAAGAACAGATGCAGCGAACTCCTTGCGTCACGTGAATGGAGGGAAAAACTCCAGCAGCGGCATCTCTGAGCAGCGGCAGAGGGAAGACCAGCGGGCCGGGCCAGGCAGGAAGTCTCGTCTGCCTGCCTGCGGTGGAGCTGACACTTTTCTTCATGTCCCACGTTCAGGACATTGACCTTGTCCATCTTTGTGTGTGTGCATTTGTTCTTTCTCTTTTTTTTTTAATTGATTTTTTTTTTTTTTTAGCAATTATATATATACTGGAAAGTACAGCAACCAGAAGCGTGCAGTGTCATCACAAAGTGAGCCAGCCTGACACTGAGGCAGGAGGACCTGACCCCTCAAAGCCTAGGTCTTCCTCAACACACCTGGGTTAGGAAAGCCACAGCCTATCATATAACCCAGCTCCTCTTACATTTTTTTTTTTTTTAAAAACTGACATTAAAATCTAAGAAGCGACAGAAATGGTACTCCTTGGATCAGGATTAGAACCAAACTGTGTTTTCAGGAATGCGATCAGAGACCTTTTGGGTCAAGAAACACACAGCCATCAGAGTGGGAAGCTTTGTGCGAATGTCACAGAGTACACTTGCACAAACCTACATGGCACAGCCTGCTGCGCACCTAGGCTACACACCTGCACAGCATGTCACTGTACTGAATGCTGCAGGCGGCTGTGACGTAATGGTATTTGTGTGCCTAAACATAGCCAGACATAGAAAAGGCACAGTAAAACTATGATATAAAAGATAAAAAGTGGTAACCCGTATAGGGCATTTGCCATGAGTGGTGCTTACAGGACTGGAAGTCTCTCTGCGTGAGCCAGTGAGTGGCGAGTGACTGTGAGGATCTAGCACACTACTACAGACTTTGTAAACACTGTGCTCTTAGGCTACGCTAAATTTATTTTTAAAATAAAGGAACTGTGCCTCGATGGTACAAAGGCTACAAGTCACCAGGCGATAGGAATCTTTCAGCTCCTTTATGATCTCATGGGACCACCATCGTATATGCGGTTTGTCACTGACCAAAACATTTGTTATGCCAGTGCATGGCTATACAATTCTTATTTGCAAATTAATAAGTAAGTAAAGAAACTCACAAGACATGTCAAGACATGCGAAGGCAAGCAGGGTGCTCTTTGGAGCATCATACACGACACTGAGCACTTAAATGCTGGAGTATCAAGTACCTTCTTCCCTGGAAATCAAAAGGAAAGCTTAAAAGGTTATGCATGCTGTATTCCTTGGAACACGGGGACAAGGTGAACCCTATCTGTCAATACGCAATCTCAGATTGATTGGCGCTTTGGCCTTCTTGTCCCCTTCCCTGGAGGCCTCAGCAAGAGCCATCTCCCTGGACACCAGTTGTGGTCACTCTGGTGGAGCCACCTCCGCTTCCTGTGCTGCAGCCCGAGCAGTGCGGCTGGTGGGATGAGGCGTCTTCGGGTGTGCGGACAGCCCTTCACAGTGAGTGGAAGGACCACGGAGGAGAACCAGGAAGCGCCTCTCCTCCCCTTCACGGCGGGAAGGTGCGATGAACTTTGTCGGCAGGTGCCACAATGTCATACTCGCCCAGCCAGTCCAGGCGGGATGTGCAAGTTCTGCAAAATGCCTTCGACTGGAGTCTGGACCCAGAAATGCGGTTTGTCCTCAGAAGATGGGAGAGGAGAGTTCTTCTGCTCTCTCAGAAATGCGAAGAAAGTGCTTTAGAAATTGCAGTGTCTTGCCACCGCTGAGCACAGACTGACTCAGACCCGTGTCTCAAGGGTGGCCCTCTCCAGCAGCTTCCCTTTGGGTATCAGGAACCTGACTTGACTTGGTTTTCCAGAGTGGGGACTGTCTTGATGGGAAGAATTTTCTAGAAGGGAGATGTAAAAGTTATTATTAAATGCTTATGACTTCTGAAACGTCCAGGACTTCCTTCTCGGGCTTTCTGGGCAGCCTGGGCCAGCCCTGCAAAGCCTTTGGGGCAGGACTGAAGTGAGGAGCACAGACTGCCGGGAGGACAAGCCAGCTCAGGGACCCTTTCCCCTCTCCTGGTTGGGTGGTGTCGCCCTCTGAGTCTCAGCTGCTTCGTCCCTAAAATGGGGATAAGACCTCTTGCTTTAGCATGTGCTAAGGCACTGGGCAGACCGATTTGAAAACTGTGGTGTACCTCCAGTAGTGAGAGAGGCAGAGAACCTTTCCATTTGGGGCAGGGAGCTGCCAGTACCAGAACGGAGGGGCCGTGGGTGCTGCCTGGGCAATGCAACTCAGTGACTGTGATGAGCTCCCCTCCTTCCTGTTGAATGGGTTGTCCTGACGACCAGCCCTAATGCATGCCTCATGGGGCACCTGGCCCTGTGCAGGCATGTGTAAATCATAACCGTTATGTATTACCTTGTAAATCTCAAATTCTTCCCACTCCCTTCTCAGATTTATGGATATTTTCTCCTGCATCACATTTTTTCAAGCATGCTCAATTTTGCTCAAGCTAAGAGCCCAATTCTAGAAAGAAAAACTTAGTTTAAGGGAATCATTACCCGTACCATCCAGTTTTCTTGCAAGGACACTGTGGGGTGCTAGCTTTGTCCTTCAGAATATTCCTGTTGGGAGGTTGACATGGGGAGGATTTTTTTGTTTGTGTGTTGAGTGTTGAGTATTGTCATCACTCAGATTACCTGATTTCCTAGGCTGGATTCCTGCCCGAGGCTCCTGTGGCAGAGGTTTGCTAGAGTCTTCCGTAGGTTGTCTGTTAAGAAACATGGAACCATGTTTCTCACCTCCTGTCCCTGCTCATTGTCCTCTAGCCCAGCAGCGGCTCTACGGCATGAGCATGCGCCAAAATCACCTGTTCAGATATTTGGATCATCTCAAAGTATCCCTCTACAACAGGGGTCCTCAAACTTTTAAAACAGGGGGCCAGTTCACTGTTCCTCAGACTGTCGGAGGGCCGTACTATAGTTTAATAAAAAACTATGAACAAATCCCTATGCACACTGCACATATCTTATTTTGAAGTAAAAAAACAAATGGGCAAAAATACCTGCCTGTGGCCTAGTTTGAGGACACCTGCTCTACAAGATGCTTATTCGTCACAAAGGGAAAAGCAGGGGCTTTCCATTGGAGATACCTGGTAGACACCCCCTTAACCAGATAACCAGAGTTGAAATCACCTATGATGGGACATGCCAGTCATCCTCCTATATCTCCTGATACAATGCCCTGAGAAGAGTACTGTCTTAAATCTGTGGTAGTTTTGTCAAAAATGCAGAATTAGAATTTAATCTGAAAGGAACAACCAACAAGCCCAGTCTGAGAGACAGTCTATAAATAACTGGACCTTAAAATATATTAAGATCATGAAAGATAGGCTGAGAAACTGCTCCAGATCAGAGGAGACTAAGGAGACATGGCAACTCAGTGCCGTGCCGGGTCCTGGATGGGATCTTGGACCAGAAAAAGAACCTTTGTGGACAAATGGTGAAATATGAAAATGGGCTGTAGAGTAGTCGATGCTGTTGTGTCACCATTAGTTTCCTGATTTTGATAATTGTCCTATGTTTCATAAGATGTTAACTTTGCGGGAAGCTGGGTGAAGGGTTCCAGCATCTCCTCCACACCAGGGTATGGAGAAGAGCGCTCAGGTTCAAGAGCAGGAAAGGTCTGGACTGGGTTCAGATCTCATCTCTGATGACTCTTCACTGAGTGGCACAGGGCAGGTGCCATTACCTTTCTGAGCCTCTGTCTCATCATCTGAAAACAGGGATGAACTGCCCACCTCCTGTTGTCATTGCGAGGATAAATGAGGCGCTGTGTGCATCCCACTGTAGGTGACGTCCCCTTCCTCCCTCCCTGCTTCCCCAGTTGTAAGCCATCAATTTGTCACCCTTCCCTTGACCTGCTCCTTATCTCTGCCAGCCCCTACCTGGCACCCTCTCGG
>VSMD01034064.1:0-40491 GCA_008750895.1 Mirza zaza
TTTTTGAGACAG
This sequence comes from Mirza zaza, assembly GCA_008750895.1. Taxonomy (NCBI): domain Eukaryota; kingdom Metazoa; phylum Chordata; class Mammalia; order Primates; family Cheirogaleidae; genus Mirza; species Mirza zaza. Next base: position 13 of record VSMD01034064.1, read on the forward strand.
AGTCTCGCTTTGTTGCCCAGGCTAGAGTGAGTGCCGTGGCATCAGCCTAGCTCACAGCAACCTCAATCTCCTGGGCTCAAGCAATCCTCCTGCCTCAGCCTCCCGAGTAGCTGGGACTATAGGCATGTGCCACCATGCCCGGCTAATTTTTTCTATATATACTAGTTGGCCAATTAATTTCTTTCTATTTATAGTAGAGACGGGGGTCTCGCTCTTGCTCAGGCTGGTTTCGAACTCCTGACCTTGAGCGATCCGCCCGTCTCGGCCTCCCAGAGTGCTAGGATTACAGGCGTGAGCCACCGCGCCCGGCCATGAATCAATTTTTGAATGCTTGTTCAATCAGTATAGAAAAAAAGAAAGAAAGAAAGAAAGAAAGAAAGAAAGAAAGAAAGAAAGAAAAGAAAGAAGGAAACAAAATGAGATAGAATAGAAGATATCAGAGGACATAACAAGTGGTCAAGGGAAATAAGGGTAAGTACTGTTGTATGAACTTTTGTTTTGATTTTTAAAATATGCTATGTGTTCTGATATAACATGTCTTTCTCACAGTGCTCAAAAATGTTAGAAAGCTACCTCAGTGGTGACCTTTCTCAGATGATCTAGTCTTCCACAGGTCTCCTTGAGCACCCAAGATATTAACAGGGAAGACTTGAGGTTCCCATGCTGTTTGAGCCAGGATTTTAAAAATGTGAGTGTGAACGTGGGCTCCCCACCTTTGAAGGCTTATGTCTCTTTACCACTATACACTCAGAATCTCTGTTCATGCAGGCTCCGGGTCATATGTCTCCACACATGAAAGCACATCCATTATCCTTAAGAGTACATCCCATGTCATGGAATACTGTGTAGTCCACCAGGCTGACTGGAGTCTGCACACAGTGGCTAAGACTAGAGACTCAGCTTGGAGTCCTTCATGCATCTGAGTCTCAGAGACCCTGTAGCCATTTTTCTTTTCAGACAGACCCCAGGCCTTGGATTATGAGCCACACCATCATCAATGCCCCTGTGTCCATCTCTGCGTACTCCAATCTAGCATCTTTTAGAATCTTGCCCAGGGCTACGTCTTCCATGGGACCTTCCCTAGTTCCCTCAGCCTATAGTGATTTCTCATCATACTCTCTTGATTGCAACTGAATGAAACTCAGCTCCAGCTGGGCTTAAACAAAGAGGAGAATTGTTGTTTAACTAATTTAGAAGTTCAAGAATAGGTTGAATCCATAGGCTAAAAGATATCAGGACTCAGTCTTTTCCCTTTCCTTCCTTTTCTCTCTTTCTCTCTCTCCCTCTCTCTCTCTCTTCCCCCCTCCCTCCCTCCCTTGCTTTCCTCTGTGTTGACTTAATTCACCCCCTTCATGATGACAATATGTCTTCTGGGAGCCCAACGATTATATCCAAAAGGATTTAATTCAATTGTAACAGGAAGATAAACCTCATTGTTTTCAATGATTCTATCAAAAGTTCCAACAATGTGTCTCATTGGCTTAACTTGGGTCATTTGCTCAACACTGAGTCAATACATTGTAGCCTGTGGGATCAGAATCCACTGACTGGCCAATCTCAGATCACATGCTCTCCCCTGGAGCCCAGTCTAGTCATAGAGAACAGGTACGTGGAGTGTGGAAAAGGGGAGTTCCTCAAGTGCACATGTTAAAGGTGCTGTCTCCTGAAGGAGGGGAATGAATACTGGGCAGCCAAAACATATATTTTCTTGTGTTAATACCTTTCTATGTGCTATGGTTTGGACGTTTGTCCCCACCAAATCTTATGTTGAAATTTAATCCCAATGTGGTGATGTTGGGAGGTGGGGCAGAGTGGGGTCAAGAGATGTTTGGGTCACGGGGGCAGTTCCCTCATAGATAGATTAGTGCCCTCCCTTGGGGGTGAGTTCTCACTGGATTACTTCCCTCCAGAGCTGGTTGTTAAAAAAGTGCCTGGCATTTACTCTTTCTCTTTCTCTTGTTTCCTCTCTTGCCATGTGCTCTCTGCACAGGCTGGCTCTCCTTCACTTTTTGCCAGGAGTAGCCTGAGCCCTTCACCAGAAGCTGATGCTGGTGCCATGCTTCCTGTACAGCCTGCAGAATTGTGAGCTAAATAAACCTCTTTTCTTTGTAAATTACCCAGTCTCAGGTATTCTTTTATAGCAATACAAAATGTGAGAATGAATCATTTACAATAAAATTGTCAGGCAAGTAAGACTAACATTTTAATTCTCAAGTTACCTTATTCAATTGTTCTACATTTTCTAGGATTTTCCATGATCTGTTTTCCTTCAGAATTCTATTTAGCTCTTCCCCTGACCAATTCTAATGGAGAACCAAGCAATTCATCAGTTTATAAAATCTATAACGATTATAAAAATATTGAATTCACTGTTATTTGCCCCACTGATTTTCTCCAAATATTTTAATCATAATAAAAAATTTAAATTTATGAAAAGAAGACCAAAGTACACTTTGGGGGGGGCCATCTCTCACTTCTGCTTTTGAGCAGTCTTTCTCAGGAAACAGAATATATTTTCAAAGAGAAACATCTTAACACATCTGGTGTGATTTTCTAGTTATACAGTTTAAGCCAAAAAAAAAAAAAGTGGTGTCATCTGCTTTTCTTTTATACATTTTGAAACACAAGCCTCTGAAAGCTATTTCCTAACATATGTCAATTTAACATCTGCTGGTTCCTAACTGATAACCAGAAACAGCCATATTGGCAGCTCCTCTGATAGTGCCAAGGTATTTCCCATTAGAACTGTCTTCACTTTGGAGTTGTCAGTAATATTTTTACTCTGAGGTAGCCTATTTCCCTAACTTGAAGGAGACATACGAATACAAGCATGGAGCAGGAAGAATAAACAGAATGGTATATTTACAGTTATGTGGCAGAACCACAGAGAAAGCTTTCAAAAAGAAATATTAGATAAGAAAGTCAATGTCATAGGTCATAGATTAAACTGCTTCTCCTAGCAAAGCGTGCTTCCCTATACCACATCTTAATTCCTTCTTGTTATTCACTATCAAGAGCATTTGAAAGCAGAATTAAAATGTATTAACCATATCTAAAAGTACCCAACCATGTCCAAAGCTTCTCGTACATTTCTTCTCCTTTTTAATCCTTTGATGCAATTTAAAGTGCATCAGTGAGCTTCAATTTCTTTCTGGGAATTCACAACAGAATGATATTTCAATATTTCTTTTTGAAAAAGGGAGCCTAACTATTTGTCCCAGGAGAAATCAGTATTTTTGCCTGCTCTAAAATAATCTAGTGCTTAATAAACATTTAGCAATTCAACAATTTTCAGACCTGGCAATTTGGAGCCTCTGAATGATTGGTGTCATTTATGCCCTTTTATACATTTTCCCTGTTCCAATAATATTATTGTATTTTGTCTCATTGGGCTTTAAAGTAGAGGTATCACTGTGGGCTTGTCAAAATCAAGGCTATCTGGAGGTCATTATCACTATGTTCTCAATGTCAAGCACAGTGCTTGACATGCAGCCCTTAACAAAAATAGTTGCCATCATCCTCCTGAATCAATCAATCCAAGATTGATCAATCAGCTCAAGATTCTGAGGTCCAGTGGTTTATTACTGAAATCTTCCAATTGGAGGATCTTGAATAGTCTTACATAAATTATATAAATCATCAAAATGACTTTAGTAAAGGAAATGGAAATGAGTTCTAGGACTTGGACTTCCACAGGAAAACTTTGATGGTAGTTCTCTCTAAATAAATTTGGGAACTCGTACTATACACCAAATACCATTTATGGTGATGGCCAATCAATAACTTTTCAGTGAAGACAGTGGTTCTGAATATAAGTGTAGGGGTTGTGGAAAAAGAAGGAAATTTGGAAACTAATGGTCTGGAGTTGAAATTCTAGATATCCTGGATCCATTCCTTATAAAATTATTTAACCTCTACTTTCTTATCTGCAAAATAGGCATAACAATATTACTGTGTAGGGCTGTTGTAATAGATTCAGAACAATAACACTGCATACAAAAAGCTCAGCAAAGTATCTGGTACTTAGGGTCAATCACTAAGTAGTAGTTATTATGATCCTTATTATAACCCCTCCTGATATCAGCTATGAAATGTATGATTTCCTTAAGTACTAAGTTTGACAGTTGATATCGCTAACATTTCATTTTTATTGTGAAGGTACATCCTCAGTTTTTCACATGCACATTTTGGCTTGTGGTTATCTTTCAAAAAAATTTTTAGAGCAATTTTTGTGAAACCATGGATAAGGCAAAAATCTGTGTTATTTTCAAATATGAGCTCCATCGTGGAACCAATGCAGTGCAGACAGCTCAGAATATCAACAAAGTGTTTGGGAAGGATGTGGCTATTGAATGTGCAGTGTGTAGATGGTTCGAGAGTTCTATTCTGGTGATTTTGAGTTTAAAAATGAGCCAGATGTGTGACCCGAGACCAAAGTGGATACCGATGAGCTGAAAGCTGTAGTAGAAGCGAATCCATCTCAACCTAGTGTGAATTAGCAGGAAGGTTGAAGTTACTATTCCAACAATATTGGACCATTTGAAACAAACGGGCAAGGTAAAGAAGATGGATAGATGGTACCGCATGAATTAAACAAGCGTCAGCAGATAAATCGTCAGGAAGCTTGCCTTTCTTTGCTGTCACGACTTAAAGACGAACCATTTCTAAACCATATCGTTACATGTGATGGAAAATGGATTCTTTTGGACAATCACAAGCATTCGGGACAATGGTTGGATAAGGATGTGCTGAAATACAGCCCAAAACTGAATATTCATCCAAAAAACCTAACGGTGTCTGTTTGGTGGTCCAGCGCTGGCATTATGCACTAGAGCTTCATGAAACCGGGTTAATTGGTGACAGCGGAGGTCTACTGCAACCAATTGGATGAAATGATGAGGATGCTTGTGATTAAGCAGCCGAGATTGGTCAATAGAGACAGGCCAATCCTCTTGCAAGACAACACTCAATGACATGTCACACAAACACTGCTGCTCACACTACAGCAGCTGGACTTGGAAACTCTCTGTCATCCACCGTATTCACCAGACCTTGCACCAACTGACCACCACTTTTTCCAGGCTTTGGACCACTTCTTTCAAGGAAAAATATTCAATTCTCAATAGGCTATGGAAAACGCCTTTCAGGATTTCATTGCCACTAGCTCTCCAGGCTTCTTCACTGCTGTCGTAAACAAGCTACCATTAAGATGGCAAAACTGTAGGAGCATACCTTGATTAATTGTACTGTTTCTTATTTGAGATATATTAAACTACATTTTGATTCAACATAGGACATTTAATATTTAATGACCTAATACATAGTACAGAAAACAGACTCAGTTACATCTAACCCAAACCCTTTAAAGCTTTATAAGTTAAAGATAAACTGTACCAGTGCTGTGTTAGTCACGATAGCAGAATGGTAAGCCGTGTTCCTTCTTCTGTCATATTTTCGGCAGCAGGACTTAGCAAGATCTAGATTTTTGGCATGACTATTAGAGGTGGACCTAATAAAAGTGATGCCATGAAGCCTGTAAGGCAGTCTCAGATAGCATCAGCAGTAGTGAGAGAAGAGACACGCTTAATATTTCAACTTAGGTTTCCCTGTTGGAATTATATTTTCCCAATCTATGACATAATACCCTCTAGGTACATGCATGGCATTTTCTAAAGAAACTGTAAATCAAGGCTCAGCAGAAAAGTCTCAGGTTAATCTTAGTGTGATGCCAACAGCAGATTTCTAAAGGAACCTCCCTCACCCTCCTTCTTCCATACTAACCTCCCTTCATTTCTCCTTTCTTCTGTAAGGTGTGCCAGGCACTGGACACACAAACAATATTTACAGTTCATGTTATAGCAGATGAAAAAGATTCCGATTTGACCTATTGTGAAAAAGGTGAAAGCCATTTCATGAAAAGTTAAGTACTATAAAGATATGTTGACGTTTGGTTCACAGGAGAGATGCTGTGAGTTATGTCCTTAAAACTTTTGACACATGAAAAAAAGTTAAATAATTTCAATTTCAACTTTAGTGTCCATGTACTGAAGCCATTTAAAAATATAGTTGCCTTAACAAAGTGAGTGCAGTACAGAATGCAGACCTTCCATACCGAATGGGGGTTTATGTGAGTCATTTATTGGAAATGATTTGGCAGTATGAGCTATAAGTAAGGGTGAAAATTGTAGTTCTTCCCAACTATTTATCCTGGTTTTTTTCTTTTAAGGCAAGCACAAAAATGAGGTTTATTGAGGAGAAAAAGATACAATTATAGAGCAAGAGCAAGATGTAGGTTTACAGAGCAAGATATATACACCACATGATGACCAGACCCATTGTTGTAGCAAAAGAGGGCAAAAAGAAAAAAGCTATTTATCCTCATGTTATTCAGTACTAATTTTTCTCTAAACTTTGGATTAAAATGTCAAATTACTTGGGAGTTTTGCCTATTTTTGGAGGGAATAAAAGGCCTACAATTTTCATAGGGCCACATTTGTATGACCAAGTAGAGCATTTAAATGATATATACATACAGACATAATTCCAGCCAATACTTTTTAATAGGTATATCACTTGATTATGACTATATATATTTATTTTTCTGAAATAAAAGAATTCTTTCTTGAGATTCATTTTTGAGATCATACCTCTCATAAGAATAACCTCTGCAGGATATTGATTGAATGTACAAAATCTGGAAACCTCCTTAAAGCTGCCAGGAAAAAGGAGAAAGTCAAGGTAGTTTTGAATGTTGCTTCATGCACATTAAGATAATTTACTTTGTGGGAAGAATTGAAGACCAAATTAATTTTGTATATTATTTGCATAATTCATATCCTGTTGAAGGTCATTATTATGTACTATCTAGTCAAATTATTTAATAAGGGATCTAATATTTTCTTGCCTTAAAAGCTTCCACTCTCTGCCATGTATATTCTCAAATAAACTTGCAGTTTACTTTAAATTTAATTGTATTTCAGGTTTTTATAGAGATTGATGTGATACCCTGGCTAATAAAGTAAACAAGACTAAACCCAAATTATAATTTTCACTGGTGTGCAGCACTAATCTTCATACACCCAGGTTTCCCCCACTATTCCAATAAAATGTTCTATCTTCTCCCTCCTTTTCTTTCCTAACAAAAGTATTATCCACTTGTTTACTCACACTTGAACATGAAATTTGTTTTTCTTCTTTGCCCTTGTTCTTTCTTCAGTAATCTATTGCTGCATAACAAACCAGCCCCAAACATATTAGCTTAAAACAACCATCATTTATTAATTTTTATTAATTGCTCACAAATCTACAGTCTGGGTAGGTCCCAGCAGGGACAGCTTTTCTCTTGTCTGTATGATGTCAGCTGGTATAGCGCAAGATGGCTCAGTTGCATCTGGCAAGGCAGTGCTGGCTGTCTGCTGGGGACTTAGCTGGGCTGTCACTAAGGGCCTTTGCTCTTCTCCACATGGACCTGCTTCTGCACAGGGTTCTTTGGGCTTCTTCACAGCATGGGGGCTGAATAACAAGGAGGAGTATTTTAGGAAGCTCAGGAGGAAGCTGCAAGGCTTTTTATGACCTAGCCTCAAATCCCAGAATGTCACTTTTGCCACATCGACCAAGCAAGTCACTAAGACAGCTTAGATTCAAGGCAAGAGGAAGGAGTCTCTCAATAAAAGGAGTAGCAAAGAATTTGAAGACATTTTTAACCTACCATGTTCTGTCTTTATCCAAGTCCTGCTGAATCTATCAGCACGACATCTCTCAAATCCATTCCTCATTCTTTCATCCACCCAAATCTTCCTATGCAGAGCAAAGAAAACTTCATTGACAGAGCCAACGAATCTGGGAAGGAGATAATTTAAAATCCTTGTAGTAATGTATTGGTCTGATTCAGAGTAGCCACAAACGCAGCTTTGAATCAACTGAGGCACAGGGAAAGGTTAAAAGGATAAGACGCTTTCATAGGAGGTCCCCATCATTGTCATTGTCATCTTTTTTCTTATTATCATCCATAAAATCATTCACTGAACTCTCCCTTCTCCTCTGTGGAGTGATTTTGATTTACTGTATACGGAAATTTATAAAGGAAAATGAAACAGGAGACACAATTGGGGATTCCCTGTTTTTTGTTTGTTTGTTTTTAAAGATCTAAGCCAACAAAAACAAATTACCCTCCCCTTTGAAAGTCTTTAAAATGAAGAGAAAATTAAGCTGATTGAATTTATTAAACTCATTTATGGTCAATGTATTAAAGCTGAATTTGATTTCTTTTATATGCTATAAAGTATATTTGCCCATTGTATAATCAATGTAGATGGAAGCCTCCTGCCCATTTTATAAGATATGGATTATGATTTTTACTGTTTGTAATTATCACGGATGTATCTCATTGTTGAATCTTTGTTTTCATGGCAAGTTAGCTGGAAATAGCTACAGTTTTGTTTGCGTTTGTAATCTTTGTTTAGAACCATGACCCTCAGTTGTGACACTCCACCCTGGTGGGTGGAGGTGGGGGTGTGGTCTATGTTACCACAAATCCTCATATGGTATGGTTTCCAGGAAGGCAATGTAGACACAAACGAGGACTGCCTGTGCTGTTCCAGGAATTGGAAACAGTACGAACTAGCATCTGAGTGAACACTGAAAGGCACTCTGAAACCAGCCACCATCAGGGTACAAGACAAATAATGGTTCTAATGTAACTTGGGGGAAGAACATTAAATGGAATTTAGTATATTATTCCCTGGCTTATCTTTGTTTATGACTCTATAGGTGGCAAATTGTTTTCCTCAATCCAGTGACAAAAGAATTGGAGGGGACAGGAGAAGCAAGAACAATTTGGCTTCCAGTGAATTCTCAATAAATGAGGTATTGCATTGTGACCAATTAAATATTTTTAAACTTAATAGAATTTTTTTAGACAAATGATTTTTGAGAAGTACTTTCAAGCCTGAACTGAGTAGATAATTTCTTAAACTGATTGCCTTATATCCAGCCATTGTGATCACAGATGATTGGAACACACTTACTGACTTCACTTAAAATTTTATTTACATTTTGTTCAATTTTCAAATCTGAAAACTTTTAAACATTTACTTTTATTTAATATGTTGTGCTTATAATGCAATGCTAAGTGAAAACATCAAACTACATTTACCAAATTTTCTGTAATAATCAGAAAGAGATCATATATAAATAATTCCACAGGTGACTCTTAGAGTGCATCTAAATAGCAAATTTGGCTCATCATTAATCATAACTTAGCATATCATATAAACCAGAAGCTGCGAGAAGATCCCTCTCATGTTCTCCTAAACCTCACTCACAGTTGAATAGCTGACATCAACATACTTCTCTAGCAAGTGAATATCACCTAAAAGCAATTCTTAAGGGAAGGAAATATGTCTCTTTCACATAAGCACCATCTCCCTTAGTGATTCTCATATTTGCCTCCTTTCCTTACAAATTTCTAGATGGGGGACAAAGTTAGCATTTATACTTTAAAAATTTTCCCTTGATCAGATCAAAAGCTACGTGAATTCCATGATTTGAGGAACAATGACACAGGGGATAGTTGGACTTAGGGTGAGAATAGTATGAACGGATAAAAATGTCAGTCTTATTTCTCATGAATTAAAAATTAATCCCTAAAAGCTTCATCCCATTACTTCAGGTAACTGGGGTATAATTTTGGGGAAGCTAAAAGCAAAAGGCAATCTCTTGCAAGTTAATTTTGTTTGTTGAAGACTAACAGGGGCTTGAGAAAAGTAGTTCTTGTCATTTGGTCCAAGTTCCTAGGCAGCTATGGCTAAAATAGTCCAGGGTAGCTGCAAGATGAGTGGTTCTGATAACCAAGCAAATAACAAAATACACTTTTTAAAACTTCCAATAATATCATAGGACTTTGGGTACATGATTTTAATAGTCTGCATGTCTCTAGAGGTATCATTGTTTCTCAAATGGAAAAACCAAAATGATTATTCTAGTTCTGGTGAGAAAATGCTAGAAGTAATCATTATAAAAGGCTCCCCCCTCAAAGAAGAGCCACTTTGCTATTTTTGACAAGTATTTCTCCCTAAATATAAAAATAAGATAGCATTGTAAAAGTGGCTATGAAAGCACCCAACTATGCGGCTATTAGGTGGCTGAACTGCCATGTCAGAGTACTTTTCTAATTTCTTTAATAAAACTTGAATATTGGAGGAAAAAGTTTTCTTTAAGACATTTTAAATATACAATGAATATGCATGCACCTGCTACTCAACTTTGTTGAATCTCAACATATCACACATTTTGCCTGTTTAAATTTTTTTTGTGTGTAGAAGAAATGAAACAAAATTTTCTGTCTTCATTCCCACCCTCTCCAGAAATAACCACCACTATGAATTTGATACTTATAGTTTCCAAGAATTCTTTTGTAGTCCAGGGTTTGTCTTATCCCTTATTTGTGATATCTTTGGATACACAGAAATTTTAAATTTTAATATGAAAAAATTGATCACATTTCTTGGTTTTGTGCTTTTGGCACCTTATCTAATAAATTCTTTCCTGTCCTGAGATAGACACAATAAACTTCTATGTTTTCTTCTTATAATTTTAAAGCTGTAGTTTAAAATATCTAGGTTCTTAGTTACCCTGGCATTCATTTTTGGTTTATGTGAGATAAAGATTTAATTTTATTTAGATTTAATTTTTTCCCCATGATTAACTAACTCTCTGACTTTTCTCTAATTTGGGGCATGCCACTATGGATTTTTTTCCTGGGACTTATATTCTATTTCATTGGTCAAGTAAAGCAAGTTACTCCCATATTTTTATTCTTCAAATTGAACAGTCTATTTTAAGTCCTGTGTTATTACATGTGGATTTAATATCAGCTTGTTAATTTATACAATTATATTAGATACAATTATAATTAATAGTTATTTTTATAGATTAATTTAGAGAGACTATTTAGTAAGTCCATCCATGAACATTGTATATCCCTTCATTTTTTTCAGTGTTTTTTAATGCTGTTTAATAATGCCTTATCATTTTCTGTATAAAGGCCTTGCACATCTTTTATTAGAATTATTCCTAGGCACATTATATTTTGTATATATTACAATGGAATAATATCATAGATCATGTTTGTCAATTGGTTTTTGTGAGTATATATAGTAATATTATTTTTTGTATGCTCATTTTGAGAAGAAAGATATTAAGGCCTATAATATAACTTATAATATTTACTAACATATACATTTATTAAATAAATTTGGCATTCAGTCCAATTGAGTGAAAGTCATGGCTGTCTAGAAATGAGTTAATAATTAACTACATAGAAGTGCTGATTAAAAAAGTTACAGGTCTTTTACTTTAAGGTCATTATGTTATATTGGACCCAGTTTGGTAAAGATTTAATGACCCCATCTAGCGGCAGTTTGAAGTTCTAAGTGAATTGGAAAATGAATTCTCAGTTATTGCATAAATATTTGTGTTTAAAAAGTCATGAGAGCAATCAGTGTCCTTGTTGGAAATAGCAAGAAACGGCAAGAATTAATTTGACACATCAAAATTAATTATGCCTATAGTTTTTAATGTTGCTGATTTCAAGATTAACATGAAGTTATACTTATGGAGAAAATTACCAACAACCTCCCATACTAGAGCCAAATTGTGTATGAGGAGACATAATTTTCAATATTGTTATTCAGAGAGTTAGAATAGGTTGTGTTTACAGGGTGTTTTAAAAAAATAAAATTACTAACACCTGAGCAGAGTCAGTCCACATGACCTTTATAATAATACAACCCTAAGAGTTTACACCATGAGGACTACTTTATAGTTAAGGACCCTTTAAAATGAGGCCAATTTTTATACCCTACTAGAGTTCTTTTTTTGTGTTGGAAATAATAAAATATTCAATTTCAAAAAACATTGAGAGAACTTGTTAATCACTTTGAAAAAATTATTAAGTTTAAAATATACCCAAGATGGTTTAAAAATGTAAATATAAATGTAAAAGTACTCTTACACTTTAAAAGGGTAAGAGTAAAATACATATAAGAATTATTTAATTTTTGGGTGGAGGACCTCTTTAATGATAGACAGAACTTCTTAGAGTAAAGGTTGATAAAAAATTCTATAGAACATTTAAAAATTAAAACAACAATATATCTGGTGAAAATTTTAAAATGATGATGATGCTCTATGTTAACATAAGTTAAAGGTAAAGACAGCATACTTATATTGCTACTTGGGAATATATTTGGTAAAAAGCTTTCTCAAGGGAAATTTGACAATGTTATGGAAAGTCTTAAAATATGCATAGCCTCTGCCCCAGAAATCTACCACTGAGAATAATTATAGGGAGTCAATAAATAAACGGTTATAAGAATGTTCTTCATAGCAGTATTTAAAATACTAAAAAATTAGAAAAATGTAAATGTCCATGAACAAGTTAATCGGGAAACCAATAACAGCATATACTTACAGTATAATTCTATGCTGTTATTAACCCTAACATTACAGAATAGTTTTTGAAGACATTTAAAATACTTCTTACAGATTTAATTACCTAATTACTCAATTAGGTGGAAAGATATTCTCAGAATAGTGTTAAATGAAAAGCAGAAAGTAAGTTACAATTCAGTATACTTTTCCTTTATACAAAACTTGTTTTTGTTCTTTTGCAAAATACAGAATGGAAGCATTCAACAGGGGTTATATTCTGAACTTGATGTTATAGGCTGAATATTGTGCCTTCCACAAATTCATATCTGGAAGCCGAAACCACCAATGGGAGGAGACCTTTGATTAAAGTTAAATCAGTCACAGTGTGGGGCCTTTGTGATAGAATTAGTGCTTATAAGAGACATCAGCGCTCAGTGCTCTCACTCCCTCCCCCCACCCTTATCCTTTCTTCTCCAGCCACTGTGGGAGAATACAGCAAGAAGGTGGCCTTCTACAAGCCAGGAAGAGAACCCGCACCAGGACAGAAGTGACTTGCACCTTGTTCTGGGACTCCTAGCCTCCAGACTGTGAGAAAATAAATGTCTGCTGTTTAAGCCATTCAGTCTATGGTGTTTTGTTACTAATACACATGAGGTGATGACTGATTTTGTTTTTTTGCTTATCTGTATTTCTAAATTTTCTGTAATAAACATACTACATTTTAATTTGAAAAGATACTTTAAAATCTATTAAATAATATTAGAGAAACTCTCCAGTGTCTACAGATGATTCAGTGAGAAACTCGTTAGTTAAATCAGTTATTCAAACCTGGTTTGTGATTACCTTGACATATCTTTATTAATTCTCTCCATACCCGAATTATTTGGCTTATAATTAAATTTATGAAAACAGATTGAATTCTTTTTAGCTATGAATATCAATAATTGATAAGGTTTCTAAATATATCACTGAAGAATAGGTTTATTTGCCTCCCATCTAACTATTCTATAGTTGTTATTTGCAAACACTGGCTATATTAATCATTATATTTTCAATTACAGTGAGTAATTAGCATTCTGCTTTAGGATTGCATGCCTAATAATGGTGGAATTATATATTATTTTCTTGCATTACAGACATTTTATAATTATCTTACCCACGCATCCTAATTCCCTCTTATACCATCAAATTTCTAAAAAACAATTTATCCCTTTTTCTGTTGTTTCAATTATATCTAACCACATACCAGAGGTAAGGTCATCGGTAATTCCCATGACAATATGTGATGCTTAGTAGTACATCTACATACACATGCATGCTCTCTCTTTTATCAGTTTTATTTTCATCTTCTAAATACCCCATGCTCATGCCAGGTATGTGGAAAGGAGAGGAGTGGAAGAAGCAGGGCTAGGTGTTTCATGAATAGCAAGTTTTCTCTGTGGCAGCAAAGGGTTTGAATAATCCTGGGATCTGGGGAGTGTAGGGGCCCATCATCAGCAAGTTGAGAAGCACTTGACAGCAAGAAATTTCTTCTCAGAGCCAGAAATCCCCAATCAGTATATACAGAACACTCAAGATAATTGACCCTATAATGTCCATTCATTCACTTGAGCTACTTGACGTCTTTGAACACTCCCTACACCATGATAATTTCCCATATTAGTGTCTCACCTTCCTAAAGTGGAAGCCAGAGAATTTGCATTCCCAGACCTCTTGCATTAGGGTGTAGGCATGTGACTTGCTTCCTTTAATCGGACTGTCTTTGGGAGACAGACTTGAAGGGATCACTTGAAGAGGCAGGCACACCTAGGAAAACCAGTCTTTTGACAAGCCAGATGTGGAGGGATTCCATTTCCGGGGCTTGGGGTCACAGTGCTTCTGGAATTCAGTTCTGGGCATCATAAGTGCCAAGTGCCAGCCTCTGTGGTGTTTCTGCTAGAGAAAGAATGGTTGGCCATTGCTCATGGATGCTCAGATTTGTCAATCATCTGGCTCTACCAGATATATTCTGGGAGCTATTTCATATACTTTCGCCAATTCCATTTCTGCTCAAATTTGCAAAAGTGGATTCTGTAGATTCCAATTAAGAACTCTCCCCAATATATCATCCCAACGATAACACTCTTTCCTCCTCAAAACAAAACAAACAAAACAAAACCCAATCCTAGTAAAATTTCATTGCTTGTTGTTCAATTATCACCAGGACTAACCATATTTATAGATACAAGAAAATTTAATATAAATCAGTGCTATTTATTTATTTACAGAGCTTTAGTAATTTAAAAAAAAAAAAGAATTTTCCAGCCAAACTCCTCCCCTCCCTCTGCGTGACCAGCAGCATTCATTCTTCCTGTTTCCTTGGTTTCACAAATACCTGAGGATTCAAACAGAACTTGTGAAGTTGACAATTTCCTCATTAACACATGTTTGATCTTTGTAAAGCCTCCATTCCTTTACTGGATACTTAACCACTAATTTCCCTGCTATGTAAACATCCCGAAATTCTACTTCATATTGCATGCAATATTGACTATCATACCAAAACCTAGGGATCACCCCACAAATATCCTCAATGTAAACATTAATGCTAGCAGGGGAATATTTTTATTAGCTGTACTGGAGAGAAGTGGTATCCAGAATGAAGGAAGGAAAGGACACAGTGGGAATAAACTAAACTACATTCCCACATGAAAGGACTGTAATTAGACAGCGAGGTCACTGTACTCAGGGACAATAGAAGAGCATCAGACTCAAGTGGCTAGAATTGGAGTCTGAAGAGTCTTTGGGTACATAATAAGCATTTCATCATATATCAGAGTGGCTGTATCACAAAAATAATTTTTATTTTCCACTTGACAGACTACCATACCACCATAAACATTTATGTTTTATAAAGGTTATTATTTTTAGCTAGAATTTATTGGACATTTAGTGTATGCCATCATTAAGACTTTGCATCCTTACCTTATTTATTACTCCCAACAGCATGCAGCAGATATTGTCAACACTATTTTAAAGATAAAGTGATTCCCAGAGAGGGTAATTAATTGTCTCAAGTAATACAGCTACTAAATGACAGAAGTGAGACCTAACCCCAGGTCTATTAAAAATCAAAAATCCCTACCCTGAATGATGAAGTCTCTGCAACAACACTGAAATGTTGCTCATGATTTTGTAAGTGCCAAAAGAAGAGTAGAAAATAGTATGCAGCTATGTGAGGCCTCCATACACATAAGGAAGGATGCACACGTCAAGTGCCACTTGCTTTTGCTTTTGTGTCCTAGAGATGAACAGGAAACAGTTCATAAAAGCAGAAGAAAAAAAAAAGATTGAGTGTGGATGTGGGTTTGGGTGTGTGTGTGGTTGTGCAGGGGTGTGTGCAATAGTTTTAATGAAGCAAGCAAAAGAAGTCAGGGAACTTGAATTTATTTACTAATCACACAGAACATCCAGGATCAGAACTCAGACTATTCACTATGCAGTTGGTAATGGGATAGTTGGAGTTTTTTCCCCCAGTATTTTCAAAAACTATTGTCAAAAACTGCTGCATTGTTTTTCTTTTTTTA
Organism: Mirza zaza; assembly: GCA_008750895.1. Classification (NCBI taxonomy): domain Eukaryota; kingdom Metazoa; phylum Chordata; class Mammalia; order Primates; family Cheirogaleidae; genus Mirza; species Mirza zaza. Next base: position 16,011 of record VSMD01034064.1, read on the forward strand.
ATAAAAAGAAAGATAAGAATAAACCATACAGAGAAACAGGTTCAGGATGTTAGCCCCTGAGTAGTGCTGAGCAAGTAAAGACTGAGGAAACCCAGGAAGGGTGAGGAAGCTGGGGTCAGTCCTGCCCCATTGCTTCCTGGGCACCTGCTAAGCTCTGCCTGATGCAAGGCCAAGTTCGGGTTGCGTCCATAAGGTCACTGAGCAAACAGCTTTGAAAGATCATGCTGTCTCATCGACAGTCTCAGACAACAGGAAGGTAAACATTTACTGGTTCCAGGAAAGGAAGCACATTATCATAGGATCCTAGGAATGAACTCTTCTTATGACTGTTGCAAAATGTGTGATTTTGTTTTTTAAATGAGTTATTTGGGAGTCTTTTCACTGGTGGGTTTTTCACCAGGTTTCACCATGGAACAGACTGGCTTCCAGTACTGCTTCAGTGAAACAAGTCTTGACACAGGTCTGTCATATGAGCAGGGGCTGGTGCCTTCTTACCCTCTAAAGGGTAAACAATGGGAAGAGAGAAGTATAAATGAAGTGCAAATGCAGCTCAGAGAGGGGAGGGATGACAGATCAGGGCTGGCTCCCTAAAGGAGGTACCACTGAAGTTAGGGCATGAGAAAGGATAAGCACACATGGGGAAGGCTTTTCTGAATGAATAGAGACATTTGAGCAAAGACCCAGTGGAAAGACAACTTCGAGGCAAGTATTTCTCTGACATCATCTATGGCTGATAATCATAATTACTTTTGGCTTATAGAAAATCAGGATGACATGCTAGATGCTGTATGGTCAGTTCCAGACATGTGATCCTTGAGTTCTAGCAGCTAATGCTCTTCAATAAACATATTGCAGCTTACTTGGAGGAACAACAGACAAAAAGCCTTAAAGCATGCATGTTATACGTAATAGGGTAAATGTTTTAGTTTGTGCTTTGAGAAAGGAAAACTTCAGCGTTATAGAGTAGTTTAACAATAGTTTAGCCTGGAAGAAACAGAAAAGTAGTGACAAACTGAAGCATAGTCATCAATAGACTCAAAAAGTCTAAGAGTAGCCGGGACAGAAGAATGGTTAGCCACTAGGGGGTGTAGTAGGCAGCTTCCAAGCCAGCTCCCAAAGTGCCCTGCCTCCTGGTGTGCACACCCTTTCCATGTTGTACCAGCAGTAGTCTGTGTGAATAGAATATGGCAGAAATAATGGTATATCACTTCATGAAAGACACTGTGGCTTCTGCCTCACTCTCTCTCACTTTCTTGGACCACCTGTGCTGGGGAAAGTTAGCTCACCTATTATGAGCTGTCCTACAAAGATGCCTACATGGTGAGGAAGTGAAGACTCCTGCCAACAGCCACATGAGTGAACTTAGAAACAGATCCTGCAGTCCTGGCCCGCAGCTTGGCTTTGCAGAGAACTCATGAAGAACCCTGAAAAACTACAAGGCCAAGCCACTCCTGGATTCTTGGCCCTTAGAAATGGTGCAATACTGCATGTTTGTTGTCTTACAGTGCTGAGTTTGGGTCAAGTTTGTTACCCAGCGATGTGTAACTGATACCAGGGAATGGTGGGCACTGTGGATCCCTACAGGGGCTACATTCATTGAAGTCATCTAAGACAGAGAGGAGCAGGCAAGGGCACACAGCAGAGTTACTATCTAGAGAGGCCAAACTCACGTGCCCTGACACCCTTTCATGAACCCCTTCTAAAAAGATCTACTCTGGATCTTCTACCAGAATTTAAAGAGTGTTCATTTTCTGTTGTTTAAGATTCTTGTCTCATGTGACATCAGAGATTCAGACTCTCGAATGCCTGGACTTTGGTCTGGTACCTCTAAAAGTAGGTGTGTGCGTGGGTCACCCTTGTGGGCAAACACTCTGAAATGAATCCTGACTACTTTATCTGAACACCATAAGCTTTGACTAACCTGGTGGTTCTCACTGTGGTTCTGGAGTTCCCATGGGGATTCAGAACTCATCTTCATAACTAATATTTAGAGTAACTAATATTTTAAATGGCTATGCTACTGATCCTGTGCTCAATATTTTGTATGAATGTTGTTATTTAATCTATGATAATCCAATTACATAGGTATTATTGTAATCCTCATATTAGAGATGAGGAAACTGAGGCACAGAGAGATGATACAGTGCCCAGAGACATACAGTTCTTAAGTTACAAATTTAAAGCACCAGGAATCCCACTACTGGGTATTTACCCAAAGGAAAAAAAAAAAAAGACATTTTATAAAAGACACCTGCACTTGGATGTTTATAGCAGCATAATTCACAATTGCAAAGATGTGGAAACAACCCAAGTCTTCATCATGAATGGATTAAGAAATTGTGGCATATGTATACCATGGAGTACTACTCAGCTATAAAAAGCTGGTAAACTAATACCTCTTGTATTAACCTGGATGGAACTGGAGACCAGGCTTCTAAGTGAAGTAAACAGGAATGGAAAAACAAACACCACATGTACTCACCATTAAATTGGAACTAACTGATCTATACTTACATGCACATATGAACATAACATTCATTCATCAGGAATCAAGCACAAGGGAGGGGAGAGGTGGGGTTGGATAAATTCATACCTAATAGATACAATACACACTATTTGGGGGATGGTCACATTTATGATTTTGACTCAAATGGTACAAAAGTAATTTATGTAACCAAAACATTTGTACTCTCATAATATTCTGAAATAAAATTTTAAAAAGATAAAAATATAAATAAAATAAACTTTTAAAAAATGACACATTTGAGATTTGTTTCAACATAATCCAGTAGGTGGGAGGTGAGGACTGGGTGGGATTATGGATTAAACAAGATTGGGGTTCATATACTTTTCTCTCTACTTGTATATGATTGATAGTTTTCACAATAAAAATTTTCTTTAAAAACTCAAAAAAAATACTATTTTATTATCACTAAGGCAAATTATTAAAAAAAAAACCTAAAAACAAAGTTAAGATGTGGAAAAGATTGGTTTGATTATAATACCAATGTTCTAAACTACTATGCTATAAATGCCTGTAGGTGGATTTTTGCCACCTGAAGCCCATTTCGGGGGTTTTTGATTATTCACACAAAATCCCTCATCTTCTCTGGTTGATTGCAATATTTAAGTTAAAGCATTCTAAAATACAGCTTTATTGAATACATGGCTTAAAGCATTCTACTAAAAGAGAATGGTAAGTATTTCATTTTTAAAAACATAAGTGGGGAAATATATGGCTTACTCATTAACATGCAAGTCTTTTATACCTCATCTAAAATTGTACACTTTGCTGGATCCCTTCATGTTTTCTCCCATTGCTCTTGGCTTTATGATGGAATGCTTTAATTTGCTCCACATTTAATGTCCTTGCACCACTGTTTTCTATAATTTATGCTACATGCTGTCCACTTTCTTGTACTATTTTATTTGGTAAAGTACTTTGGATACCACTGTATATGAAAGATGTTATTTGAAATGAAGTTGTATGGCAAGCTACATTATTATAATTTCCTTCTTACTTTGGGTCTACTTCATCTTATACAGTTGCCTGATGTTTGATGTAGCGGTGAAATTTAAAGGAAAAGAGTGTTTGGAATTGATGCCCATGTATTACTTATTTAATCTGCTGTCAGAGCAATCTATTATCCAGTTCTAAGTTTTAGATATAGTCCAGCCTGCTCTGACATCCATCTTACTTGTTTCATGGGGAAAATCTGCACTATGCACATTGTTATAAGTACAAGTGCAATTTGTTTTGTCTTGAGGATAACATCACAGGGTACAACTTAATAAGGCCACACAATTATTATGGGTGATGGAAAAGTTTGTCAGTTCTCAATTATTCAGCAACTAATTGCCTTGGTCCTTTGCTTCTGTTGTTTTTCTATTCTGTCCTTTATTTGTTCCAATGTTCTTCAGTACTTTTGGAAGGTAGACAAAGAGAAAAAAATTGAACTGGTCATTTGAATGACGTTGGCAGATCTTCATAACATAACAACATAGAAGAAAACATTATTTGAAGAGAAGGGTGAAGCTGGTGTCTAAAATTTGCATGCTCCATGGATTTGTGATTCTCAATGGATTTGAGCATACATATTAATCATAAGTTGTCTAACTATTTTGCTAGGAGGGCTACAATGATAGTTAATAATAATACCAGAGATGTAAGGATGGTTCAACATATGCAAATCTATAAATGTAATTCACAACATAAATAGAAGTAAAAATAAAGAACATATGATCCTCTCAATAGATGCAGAAACGCATTTGATAAGTCAGCACTCTTTTATGATAAAAATGCTTAACAAAATAGGCATAGACAGGACTTACTTCAAAATTATAAAAGCCATATAACACAAACCCATAGTCAATATCATACTGAATGGGGAAAAGTTGAAAGCATTCCCACTTAAAACTAGAACAAGACAAGGTTGCCCACTATCACCACTTCTATTCAACATAGTGTTGGAAGTCCTAGCCTGAGCAATCAGACAAGAGAAGGAAATCAAGGGTATCCATATGGGTGCAGAAGAGTTCAAACTATGGCTCTTGGCTAACAATATGATCATATATTTGGAAAACCCCAAAGATTCTGCTAAAAGACTCCTGGAATTGATAAATAAGTTCAGCAAAGTCTTAGGTTACAAAATCAATGTACACAAATCAGTAGCATTCATATATGCCAACAACAGTTAAGCTGAGAATCAAATCAAAGACTGAATATCTTTCACAATATCAACAAAGAAAATAAAATACCTAGGAATATATTTAACTAAGGAGGTGAAAGACCTCTACAGGTAGAAGAACTATGAAACACTAAGGAATAAAATAGCAGAGGATATAAACAGATGGAAAAACAAATCATGCTCATGGATCAGCAGAATCAACATTGTCAAAATCTCTGTACTACCCAGAGTGATCTACACTCTGTGATACATAGTGATCTACACTATTTAATGCAATCCCTATTAAAATACCAACATCATTTTTCGCAGATCTAGAAAAAAATAATTCTACTTTGTATGGAACTAGGGAAGACCCCGTATAGCAAAAGCAATCTTAAGCAAAAAGAACAAATTGGGTGGCAGCAATTTACCAGACATCAAGCTATACTACAAAGCTATGGTAACCAAAACGGCATGGGACTGGCACAAGAACAGAGACCTACACTAATGGATCAGAACAGAGAACCCAGATATAAAACCATCATCATATTGCCATCTGATCTTTGATAAACCAGACAAAAATATACACTGGGGAAAAGAATCCCTATTCAATAAATGGTGCTGGGAAAATTGGATAGCCACATGTAGAAGACTGAAACAGGATTCACACCTCTTCCCTCTAGCAAAAATTAACTCACTATGGATAACAGACTTAAACCTAAGGCAGGAAACTATAAGAATTCCAGAAGAAAATGTTGGAAAAACTCTTCTATATATCAGCGTAGGCAAAGAATATATGAAGAAGACCCCGAAGGCAACCACAGCAACAACAAAAATTAACAAATGGGACCTGATCAAATTAAAAAGCTTCTGCACAGCCAAAAACACAATTATTAGAGTGAATAGACAGCCTACAGAATAGGAGAAAATATTTGCATGCCATACATCTGATTAAAGGCTGATAACTAGAATTTATAAAGAACTCAGGCAAATCAGCAAGAAAAAAAATCAAACAACCCCATTAAAAATTGGGCAAAAGACATAAATACTTTTCAAAAGAAGATAGACTAATGGCCAGCAAATATATGAAAAAATGCTCAATATCTCTAATCATCAGGGAAATGTAAATCAAAACCACAATGAGATATCATTAACTCCAGTGAGAATGGCTTTTATCAAAAAGTCCCCAAACAATAAATGTTGGTGTGGATGCAGAGAGATAGGAACACTCATACACTGCTGGGGGGACTGCAAACTAGTACAACCTCTATGGAAAGCAGTATGGAGATACCTCAAAGAATTAAAAGTAGAACTACCATTAGATCCAGCAATACCCCTATTGGGTATGTACCTAAAGACAAAAAAGTGTGTATATATATATATATACACACACATATATATATATACATGTATATATACATGTATATATACATGTATATATATGTATATATATGAATATATATGTGTATATATATTTTTTTTCTATAAAAAAGACACATGCACTTGTATGTTTGCAATTGCAAAGATGAGGAAATAACCTAAATGCCCATCAACACATGAGTGTATTAATAAATGTGATATATGTATACCATGTAGTACTACTCAGCCATAAAAAATGGTGAACTAATACCTCCTTTATTAGCCTAGATGGAACTGGAGACCATTCTTCTAAGTTAAGTATCACAAGAATGGAAAAACAAACACCACAGGTACCCATCATTAAGTTGAAACTAATCAATCAGTATTTATGTGCACATATTGAAATAACATTCATTGGAAATCAAGCAGGTGGAAGGGGGGAGTGGAGGATAGGTAAATTCACACCATTTAGGGATGGCCACACTTATAACTCTGACTCAAATGGTACAAAAACAATTTATGTAACCAAAACATTTGTACCTCCATAATATTCTGAAATTAAAAAAAAAAGAAAAAAAGATAGTTAATAATAGTAAAAATGAAATAATGTCATTATTATATCATTTACAAGAAAACATCTAATGTCTCTTTGGTACAGAAGAGATATGCTAATAAGGTAGACAGCACATGAGGTTTTGCTGGGTTATCATTCTTCTGCTCCCTTGGTCCAAGCACTGAGTGTTTAACCGCATTCTGTGGTTTAAGGTTTAAGGTCACTTCCCTTCTCTAACTCCCACAGCAATTTGTCTGTGGTGCTTTTCTGGCAGTGGATATTTATATATTATGCCCCAAACTAGGGCATGCACTCTTTAAGGGTAGAGAGATGTTTTGGTTCATCATTTGTTCTTCCCAATATACTTGGCACAATTTCTTGTAGAAAGCAGGTATCAGGAAGTACTTTAGTCAGTAAAAGATTTTGTTTTTTGTTCCAAATATTATGCAGTTTACTAGTAAAATACTATTGACGTGTCAATAACATCAGATTATTCCAGTGAGTCTTTGAAGTCAGGGAAGATAGAACTAGAAGAGATCTTAGAAAACACCTAACCCAATCCCAGATTTCATAGTAAGGCTGTGGTCTAGAGATCTGGATCTGACATCTATTGTTGGCATAATCTTGGGAAAGCCATTTACCAACTCTGAATTTAAATTTACTCCATTAAAAATGAATATTTACACAGTTTCTATGATCATTAAATGAGATGATGGATGCAATAGTGCTTTATAAAATTTTAACTGCTCTAGCAATGTCAATCCAGGAAACTGAGGCCTAGAGGAGCTAAGGGCTGACTCCATATATTTTCCAGACTGTGACAGAGCCAGATTTTTTCAGGAGGTATAGCATAATTAAATAAGAATTGAATTTGGAGTTAGAAGGAAGATACATTTCAAGCATATCATAGTTTTGTTTGGAATGTACTCAGAATACTCTTGCCATGTTGGTTAGTACAAATTTTAAATATGGCAAAGTTGAGCATGTTGAAAAATAAAAGTGACCTCAAGTTACCGCCACTAGGCAGCTGAACTTGTTCACGATATGTCGAATGGGGATGATAAGATCAGCTCTACTTCCCCTATGCAGACATTGCTATGTCTATCAAATGGGAAAATGCATGTGAAAGTATTTTGGTAAATAGTAAGGAGCTATGTAAATGTCATTATTATTGTCTCCTGCTTCTTCCATGTAACTTTATATTGAATTTCTCACATCAGGAAGAAAAAGATAATTCTCATGCAAATTTCACATTAAGTCACTGGAATAACTTGGTATAAAACTTTTGGGAAAATAACATTGATTGATATTGTTTTAAGCATGATGAGCCCATTAAATCTTCCTTTTATGATGCCTGTTTCATTTCTTGAAAGTTTCTTTATCTTAGTGTCTTATTTTTCCCTCAAAGACCATTAATGCATATTATTTTTTGTGTCCTACCCATTCTACTACTATTAATCATTTCGTTTGTTTCCTGTCATTAATCTTTACCATACACTCCTTTTCCCCCTACTACCTGAGTGAATCTTTTGTCCCTCTACATGCGCCAACCTTATAGAGTCTTACAAATAAGTACTCTGAATTAGGACAAACTCTTGCAGGAATTCTTTAGTTGCCCCTTTGGCAAAAAAAGGCCGATATTTTAACACTTGTGTTTCCCTTTAAGAGACTTACTATAAAAGAAAACTGTCCTGAATCATAACTCTTACTGCTTCCTAATTTATAGAGCTCCTTCTGCATAAGGAAAGAATGCATACAGACAGAATCTCAAATAAACACCTAATAAAAGAAATTCAGCTCACATTAAAATACTAGAATACCAGATGGCGGAATTTAAGTATTATTCAACTACTGTTTATCCTACCCAGAGCTCATTTTAAATTCAACATTTTTGAGAATTATTCATGGAGCCACAGTTGTATTTCATGCAGATAACAAGCTTAGTTTGTAGTGAATTACCAGAATGCACCCATAATTTCCATACTTCCTTGGTTATTGTTAATTTGGATTGCAACTATTAGTTAAAGTTGAGAGGCTTTCCAAAGCAAATCGGCATCAAGCTATCGTGGACATTAATTTGTTCGGCAGTCTGCGGGGAGGGCAAATCGTTAAATTTTACAGGGTGGAAGAACACACCAAAGAATGTGATGTTCCATCTGCCAAAGCTGAAAAACACAACTGTTTGATGAGCATGCTTCCTCCTTTGTAGCAGACTGCCTACTGTGCAGGCGGTTATTCCTGCTTTTATCTACCGGCTGCGGTGTAACTTTTAAGTGAATATAAAAAATAATTTCATCTTCCAACACCTCTCCATGTGAATGGATAAAAGATCAACAGAGCTGTCTGTAACATAGCACAATCCCCTATGTAAAGTCACAAGACCCTTTGAATTGATCAATGGGACACATATCGTGGCAAATGTAGATGACTGAGTTCCTCTTGACTCTGGGTCCTGCCACATGCACGTATTTTAGTCACATTGTGTGAGAAAGGATGACAAACTTTCCCGCTCCAGCTCATTGAAAGAAATATTAGGAGACCTTCGAAAAGAACAACATCCATTCCATTGCTGAAAGCTGATGCTTTGATAGCTGGAAGGGTGTTTACCCCACATTTAAAACTAGTGTTTGAATGAAAAAGTTAAATTGAATATGACACAGCCCCAATGCCTGAAAAAGTTTTTACAAGGAAAAACAGGGCTCAAAAATGTCCTTCTGGTTTGATTCTTGAATTTCCGAATTTTGAAAGCAACAGATGTTAAAAGTCCTTCGCTAACAATCATCCTACGATGCATCATTATTGTTCTCTATTGTTGAGCATCTATGTGCCAGAATATGGTGCTGGGAGCCTCGCATTATCTCATTTAACTCCTGCAATGACCCTGCAAGGAATTCTCATTTCACAGATGGGAAAACTGAGTTTCAGAGGGGTTAATGAGCACAGATTGAAATCCCAACTTGACACTGTTTGATTCAAGGCTCATGTTTTTTCCACTGAAGCATACTTCCTCCTTGAGCATAGTAGGTGTGAAAATTAATATCTGGAAGCTAATATTTACACTTTAAAAATGATCTCAGAGAAGAAAGCAAAGCACAAAATATTTTTCGAAACACCTAATGAAAACCTATCTTTCATTGAAACATGAAACACCTATCTTTCATATGCCCCAGCCCCACTCATTTATAGTTTGCATGTTCACACAGGTGCAATTCATGACACTTTATGGGGAGCATGTTTCATGTAATAAATTAAGTGAACTAGTAAACACTGAAACACTGCCATAAAAAAAGCAAGTACCTTTATGCCTTCCTTGAAGGTCCCTTCAATGGATGTAGTTCTAAGCTTAAAGTTCTTCATTTGTGAGAGGAATAATGATAGCACCTAATCACATTGGGAGGTAATTCTCCACGGTGTGTCTCAAATTTCTGTAAGTCTTGTGAGCACACACACTAGCTGCCTTGCCTCTGGACTATTTGTCCAAGTATAATATACATACTTTATACCAAGTATGTATAGTAAACAGCCTTGCAAGACCGTGACAGTGTCTCCCTCTGGAGCAAATAATAGCATGCTTGCTGTCTATTTAAAAAGATTTGGGTTCCCTAAATTCAGAGTTCCTAGACTATAATGCAAACCACTGTTTGTGTGTCACCAACCCTCTTCATGTTGCCCGTGGGAATTGGGACTTGAGGAACTGGCGCAAGGAAATACTGATACTCTGGTTGCTGCTATTTCTGTGGATAATTAATTCCTTTGTTTCTGACCCAAGAGTCTCAAGTCTTTTGCAAGCATCCGTAAAACCGTAGCAGGCTAACTTGTTAGCTTGCGAATAGGGTAAAATCTCAGACCCTTGCCAATTCTTGATGCCTCATACACGTAATATGGGTAAATGAGGTAATCTGTGTAAAGAACTTAGTGACTGGTACATAGAAAGTACTAAACATATACTGGCTATTGATGCTATTACTGTCCCAGATAAAAACTATGCATAATAGGTTCATTAATAATATAGATATTTGGGTATTTTACATGGATTAACTTCCAATTGCTTTTTTCCTAAGTGATAAACTAGCTAATAGTGGCATTCCTTTGTGTATACTCTAGTTGGGTTGGAATTCTTGGAGGGTCAAATAAACTCTGTAAAGTTTGGATTTATGAATATCTTGTCTCTTACGGCTAAGGCAGGTGACATAGAAATAATTCTGAGGTTGCATTTTACAGTGTAATTTGAATATAGATTTTGTGATATTATAATTCAGTGTTGAAGGAAAATTAATAAAAACAAGTGGCATTCGACACTTTGCCAAAATGTAATGACTCAAAACCCCCAAAGCCTATAGTTCCTTATGTACTTGATCTGAGGAACACTGGAAGTGTAATTTTTAAACCATCTGTGAACCATATAATTTACTGATATAAAAATGAGTTAAGAAATACAAATGATAATGTAGCTCTCATAGTTGTAGAGTTGTCTGGAATTCCTTCTGTTTTGCTTTGCATCTTATCCATTTATTTTAGCTTTTCCCTCAAATTATTGAAAAGAAGAAGGATTTTTTTTTTTTGGTACTAGTGGCAAATTGTTTGACTTCATTCCCTTTTGAGGGTGCATTTGGTTTTATCTGCTCTAAGTTTAGCAATTCTAAAATTCTCTACTTTCAGGTTATCATTACAGCCACCAATCACTCCTGCTTTCTGTTGTCATTGCTAGAGTTCTCCTATCTATGGATTAGGTTTGCCTTTTCTTCAAAAGTGAGATGTTAAGTGGATAAAGTTTAAAGAGAAATAGGACATTTGCATTATCTCAAAGTATATCTTACCATAGGTAAATACTTACTAACTACAAGTGGAAAACGGAAAATAGTGGAGAAATCTGACGGACACAGCCTTTGCCAAGAATAATATCACCATTGAGACATATCTACATTATGTACCTTCTGATATGATACAGTGATAATAGATATATCATTCGTGTGGTCTTCTTCTAATAATGCATATCTCATTCTAAGGATGAGAAAATACCAAATAAACCCAAATTGAGGAACATCCTACAAAATAATTGACCAGTAAGTACTATTCAAAAATGTCAAAGTAATGAAAGGCAACAAATGACCGAGGAACGATTTAAAGACCGTATCACACTAAGGATAAATGACAAACCACATGCAATGTAGAATCTTGAATGAGGTCATAGAATATTTTTAAAGTAAAAGAGGGCATTAGTAGAAAAACTAAGTCTGAACAAAGTCTGTAGTTTAATAGCATTGTACCAATGGTAATTTCGTAGTTTAGAGATAAGTGCTTTGGTTATGTAAAATGTTAACATTAGGGGAAGCTAAGTGAAGGGTTTATGGGAACACTCTGTACTGTGTTTTTAAACTCTTCTATAAGCCTACCGTCTTAAAATAAAAATACTTTTTAAAAAATAAAAAATAAGCTATTTATTAATCATTGTAAAACTTTGTTTTTTGTGTGTGCTAAAAAATAAAGTGAAAGAATACAAGAGATTACTCTTCACAAACAAGAATTATGTAATATAGAGACACAGGATGAAATGAGGTCACTTATGGGAGACATTCAACACAATAACATCCACTTTGCTTTGTTCCCTTTCAGTGTGTAGGTAAATGAATAGGCATAATTTGCCTCTCAAAATAGATTTTAAGACCCTTTACTTTTAATTTTTCCATTATCTAGCTCAGAGTTTTATACATCCTAGATGTTCAATAAATGTTTGTTTTGGTTGTTGAAGATGATATCCAAGTGCTCCCTGCTGGTCTCAGATTTCACACACATTTTTCTGCATGCTGAATGTCTGTTCTAGAGACTTTTAAGTTGCATATTTAATATAATATCTGAGATGACATTTTTCTATGTAAACTCAGGGAAAATATCATTTTTTCTTTTATTTCTAATCATAATTTTTCAGCATTATCAAAATGCACTTAAGAGATTGCATAACACATTTTCTTTATCTAGTGACAAGAAAAATGTTTCATTTCCCCCCACTCAATTATGCTGAGTGTCATGTTAATGAATTAAGGATTGAAAGGGATAGGTGAGAGTTTATGTTCATGGTGATTTTTTTCTTTTGAGGGGCTGGAAAAAAGGATACAAATTATATTGATGTTAATACAAAGGAATTCTTACTCTGCTACCATCTTTTCTTCATTTTTTTTTTCCTTCAGAAACCCCGACACAGTTTTTCATCATTCTCATCAGAGGTGTTTTTAAAGCAAGTTCTTTACATATCACTACAACAGAGATGGACAAAGACGTGTGGCCTCTGTCTTCAGGATCTTCTAAAATTGAGACTATCAGGTGTCCCACTAGAAAACTTGGCCTGCTCTTCTGAGACTGTAAACTTGAAATATCTCTCTTATTAAACTCATAGTTAAAATTTTACCACTGGAATTTCATTCCAAGTTTGCTTCCTTTTCAAATGCAACCAAAACTCTAAAAACCTAATACACTGTGAATTGTATTACTAAATCCTTTCTTTCTTTCTTTCTTTTTTTTTTTTTTTTTGAGACAGAGTCTCACTTTATTGCCCAGGCTAGCGTGAGTGCCATGGCGTCAGCCTAGCTCACAGCAACCTCAAACTCCTGGGCTCAAGCGATCCTGCTGCCTCAGCCTCCCGAGTAGCTGGGACTACAGGCATGCGCCACCATGCCTGGCTAATTTTTTCTATGTATATTAGTTGACCAATTAATTTCTTTCTATTTATAGTAGAGATGGGGTCTCGCTCTTGCTCAGGCTGATCTCGAACTCCTGAGCTCAAACGATCTGCCCACCTCGGCCTTCCAGAGAGCTAGGATTACAGGCTTGAGCCACCGCGCCCGGCCACTAAATCCTTTCTAACGTGGTAGCTGGCTGAAATTCAATTTGAATAGGAAAAGCTCAGAAAAGAGAGGGCACCAAGAAGCAAATAGAAAATGGGGTGGATCTATTAAAAGGGCTTATAGAATTAATGAGACCCAAGTTTCCATTTTTTCTTTTTCCATTTATTAACTGGTTAACTTTGGATACATTACTTCCTCATTTGTAGCCCAGTTTCTTCATCTGTTCAAGTGGGAATACTTAGCTCACCTCCCTGGAATGTCGTCAGATTTAAATGAGTTGAGAAATATGAAAACTCCTGGGATGGCAATGTGAACTGGAATAGGTACTGAAGGATCCCTATTTTTTTTAAAAAAAACAAAAACTGAAAACAAACTTTTTTCCCTCTATAATTTTGACTGTAGGACCAAATTTTACTAACTCAGAGACTTCAACACTACCCACAGATGTTTAAATAAAGCACAGGCTACATCCTTCAACCCCATATCTTCACACATTTGCACCTCGCAGACTGAGCTGTAGACGCACAGCCTGCCTTGGCCCTCCTTGTGCAGAAGGCAAGAAGAACAGCTGCTCTCTCCTTTTCACCAAGGCGTGAGTTCGGTTTCTTCAACAGCACCCTCAGCTGGCTCCATCTAGGAGGAAGTCAAGTTGGAGGACGGGGGAGGAAGGTGCCAGTGATAGAAGAAAGTCCTGTGCTGCCTAGGTCTGAGGGAGCTACCTCAGGTGAATCTCTAACTGGTGACTCAGCTGGAGAGGCCAGGCAAGGTGAAACTCCAGGGCTTTCCAGAGGCCGAACAGATTTATGAGGAGCGAAGCCCTGCTGCCAGTGTGTCTGAGGGAAATAGCTCATCTGGAACAGCTGTGTCTGACTTCTAACCACTTCTTACCTGGCCTGGAAAAGTATAGCTCAGGCTTCTGTTTGTCTGCCATGATGCACACACACCGTGAATACCTACCCAGTGTTGAAAAGAAGCTCTGACTAGCGCTCTTAGCAGTTAAAGGAAGCTTTCCCTGCAGGCCACTTTTGGAATCCAATTGTGTGCTCTTTTTGTAAGTCAAAGGACAATTAAAAACACAAAAACAAAAGCAATGCTTTTTGTTCCCTCAGGCTTTCCGTTGAGGTTTACCTTATTCATCTATGTTTATATACTTACTTCAGTTTTGTCTCATCATATACAATGTCACTAACCAGAATGCACTTCTGTCATCATCTGCTTGTTCTGTTCTTTTGGGATTTCTTCTAACGAGTATCACCTCTGAATAATCTGAAGAAAACCCACCAATCTGAAGACACCATCTGAGGAAGCAGGTAAACCCTGTGTATCTTCCATTTGTCTTCTATGATACTTATTCTCTGTGCTTATGAGTAAGGATATATTGATGCTTCAAAGCTGCCTGGTAATATGCACAATCAATCAGTAGCCATATTATTTTGGCTCAAATAGCATCACCCAATTTAATTATTGACCTTATTCACCAGGTAGTGATATAAAATTACTTTATATTGATGTTTTGGGGAATATAAAAGATGAATTTTTAGGATATGGTCTCTGAGCTCAATGAGTTTATAATCCAGAGGTAGAAATAGTCATCTAGTGAGGAATTGAACTGTTTCCAAACATTAAGCTCTGTCAATTTTGAGGATATTCAAAAGTATGAATTTAACATTTTTAAATTCCATGACTGTAGTTAATAATAATATATACTTCGAAATTATTAGAGTGGATCTTAAACATTCTCATCACAAAAAAATGAGTAGGTAAGGTGATGAATATGTTAATGAGCTTGATTTAATCATTCAGCAATGTACATATATATCAGAACATCACACTGTACTTCATAAATACTTAAAATTATTTGTTGATTAAAAAAGGATAAAATGTGGGCTCTTGGTAAGCATGTCAATTGAAGAGATATTTTGTTAGTTAAGTATCAAGAATTTAAAAAAATATATGTCCTCTTTTTCCCAGAAATTCTACACCTAGAAATTATGTCCATCAAAATAAACATATGTATGCAAAAATTTGTATACAAGGTTACTCATCACTGTGCTATCTATAAAGGCAAACCATAGAGAATTTATAACCAGCAATAAATTGTTAGATATCTGCTAAACATTGTGAAAACATTAAAATGGTAGTGAGAAAAATATTAATGTCAAATATTCATAATGTATTAATTGAAAAAAAAATCAAGTTATAAAAATGTGTAGTATATTTCCAAATCTATAAAAGTATATGTGCATATATGCTTTTTAAATAAAAAAAAATCTAGAGTATATAGCCAAACTCTCATATGATTATTTCTGCATGGTGGGGTCAACATTAATTCTGTATGTGTTTTTGTATTTTCCAAAGTTTTCAGTAATAAAGGTATATAGTTTTTAATTCAAAAATAGTTACAATTTTTTAAGTGATTTGGCTTTTGAAGGTGATTACAACAGAGAAATTTCAAAAATGCTTTGGCCACATATGTGTTATGTAAAAGGATTCATACGATGATTACTTGAGATTCTCTATATGTCTTGTCAGTCTCCAAACAGGTTATTCTACCTAAATGTATGCTACTCACTTGTTTAAATTTAGGGGACATTTTCCCAAAGAAAAAAGCAACCCAAATAATCTATAAAGAAGCATACTGATGCTTACTGTCTGCTGAACTCTTTGCTACTGGCTTTGGAGAATGCAAGATGAATGGGAAACAGACATGCTGTCGGGGTGTACAGAGGTTAGGTGACTTGTCTAAGGTCACCCATCTATTCAGAGGCAGAGCCGAGAATTAACATATGAGGCCCTCTGGAAGCCAAGGATTCTTAAATCCCATCGCTGACTTGCACTACCTCAGGTACCTCTGCTCACCACGTGGCATCGACCTGCTCTCTTCCCATGTGTCACACTGGTCTTGGAGACACACAGAGCTGTACCAACCATCACCAACCCAGATCTCTTCTTCTTTGTGTACACTGTTCACTGAGGCCTGTCATTGCCTCCATCTTTGTCTCATCCTTTTTTTAAATTTGTGTTTTTATTAAGGTTAACCATACACAACTTCTAAAAACTCCATGTGTTCATAAGGTTTGCTATGAAACACAGCATTGCCCCACCCTTCCCCAGCTTTTTGTCCCTTCCAGAAGTGATCATCTCTTTTGCTGCTTATGTTGTCATGTAGCTTCATGACTCCAAGTAGCATTGTTCATTGCTACTTGCTAATTTTTCAGTTTCTAGCATTGTTAACTGACTTCCAGCTGTGGAAAATGAGATTATAAATGGCTCCCTTTTCTCCCCTACCCTCAACCTCTCCACATAGGCACTGTCTTCTTATTTCCTTTTCTTCCAGTAGAGCTACATTGTAACTTTGGTTAAATTAATATTACATATCAGTACATTAGTATGACTATGTAAATTCTATGCATAGCGGAAACGTAGTAAACTGTGAGCACTATTCCTTTCCTGCACAACATTTTGTTTTCCCTGGAGTTAAAATTGCTTTCATTTGCTTCATTTTTTTTTCATGTGTTTAATCACTATTCCACCTTCCTTCAACAGTTTTCTAAATCTTCTCTCAAAAGTCTTCCTGAAGACTCTTCTACTGAGTTTTCATTTTTAACTAGAATATTTTTAATTTGTAAAAGCTCTTTGTTATCTGAATGCTTCTTTATTATACTATCCTGTCTTTGTTTTTTGCTGCGTGATCTTTTCTAATCTCTTTGTAGATGTTGATGCTGTTTTTGTTTTTATTTTTAGGTTTCTTTTTCCTGCACAGTGTTTCCTGTGTTGCTTTAAATCTATTTGTTTTGGCCTCTGTCTTTCAAATTATAGCTAGCTTCCAATGTCTAATAACCCTGGATTGTCTTCTAATATTTTATAGCATTGTTATCTTTTCATATTTGATAGTATGTTATATAATTATACATGCATTTATATTATTGTCTTCTTATATTTGATATATATTATCTGTTCATTCATATTTCATAATATTTTACAGCTCATTTATCATTTTTATTTTTCTTAGAAATCTTTTTTAATGTTATGGATACATGATACTTGTACATACTTATAGGGTACATGTGATATTTTGATACAAGCATACAATGTGTCAAATCAAATCAGGGTAATTAAGATATTTATCACCTCAAACGTTTACCATTTCTTTGTGTTAGGAATGTTCTAATTCCTTTAGTTATTTTGAAAATACACTCACTGGCCACTTTGAGTGCATGAGTAGACCTTATAGACTGTGATTCATTGTGGGGTTATCAAGTTGGGCTATTTACTTGAGAAAGTTCTGATGTTACCATCTTTAGAACTTTCCTCTTGTGTTAGTATTATTTTCCAGAAACTTTCAATCTCTTGCCTGGGTGGTGAAAAAGACTGGCTACTAGTGTATAGGGAGCTGGGAGGGGTGGAGTTGAGGGGGAGATGGATAAATTCACTTAATCGTCCAGCTTTCAATACAGTACCCAATGCCTTCACTTTTATCTTTTTGCTTCTAGACCGGAGACCCTCTGTCTTGTGGAAAAGAGACCTCCAAATCTTCAGTAAATATAACCGAGGTCCATTCAGAAATTTTATGGCAGATCAGAATTTGTGCAAGCTTGTCTGCCTTTAGTCTTGTCACATTTTGGGGAAAAGCATGCTTCAGAATTCCTAAAAGCAAATATAGTTTAATAAAAATAATAGTTTAATAAAAAAATATGGAGCATCAAAAATGCACATCAATTGTAATGGCTTATATTGCAAACACAGGATATGTGAGCAGCCCAATTCACATCAGATGGAAATTATGATGAGTACCAAAGCCCTTGATTTCTCGTGCTCAGCTCCAAGCATCCTATCCCTTTATGAGAAGGCAGCCAGTGTGACCTGTCTCCCAAGAGCAGAGTGGTTCGATGAAACCATACCCAGGGGTCTGCACATGGTGCCCTGCTCCTGCCCTTATCATTTTGGGTATCTGGGAGTGCTTTTTCAGACTACCTTTCTGAGATCAGGTGAACTTTAAGTATAAAAATAAATATTTGCTTTTGATACTAAAAATAAAATTCAATCCCTGGCATTTTTCTATAGTGGCAGAGTCCCTAACACATTCTGTTCAACAGAACATAACCTTTCCTAGGGTCCTATTTGAAAAGCAAAGACATCAAAGAGTTGAAGGAAAAACATTTCTTTTCAACCATAGTAATGGGACTTCTTTCATGTTTTGAAAGATTTTAACCTTTATTTGGGTTTGAGTATTATTTTCTTTCTGATGACATCTGACATTTAAACAGCTCTTGTTAATCAAATTTAGGCCACCTTCCATACAATTAACTTGGCATGATTAACTCCAACACTCAGGCTTTCTAATATTTTTGCTTGTAAATTAAGCTTTGGAGCTTTGAAAAATATGAAATAATCAAATTGCTGTTATTTGAAATAGATACAGTATGTCACGCTGCAGTTTGGTTTATAATGGGAGCTCATTACCATACTCATTACTGTGAATTATAGGAGTTTCCTGGCTGGCCTTCATTAACCATCTGGCTTTAAACATTGATTTGTGGTTACGTATGTTATTTTTAGAAAAGAGCACCTGAACATCTACTGAAAACATTTGTTTCATCTTGTTCTACATATTTTTAAAGGGCATGAATCTCACCATTGTAAAAATCTTGAAGATTCTCTGACCTCTTTGATTCATGTATTATTTACCCAAAGGAAATATCAACCATGTCATCAAGTCTTGATTCTATAAGCTCCTTTTCCTCATGAAATTTCCTAGGAAGTGTGAAACGAAGGGAAAACAAATAGGAGACAAATCTGATTCTGTAGATTTCCATTCCAAAGTGGTAAAAAAATTTTATATACTTTCAGGGCTTGCATGCTGAGGTACTTTAAACACAAACAAGAGTACATTAAAACCATTCATCCACTAATTTAGTCAACAAATATTTACTGAGCACATTTTAGGGAACAGAGACTACTGAGGTGCTGGAAATACTGGGGATACAATAATCAATAGCAAGGTCCCTACCCCATAGAGGCAGACAACAAACAAAAAGACAAATAATCAAGATAGGAGGCCTTGGTGTATAAGCACAGTTAATAGTAGGAGATTCTAGTGGGAGATGAAGTTGGAGGTGTTGGCTGGGACCAGATCCTGTAGAGCCATTGTAGGAAGTTTGGCTTTAATTTTCATTGTGATTAACACTTCAAATATTATATGGCTGTGATGCAGAAAACAACTCAAGGAAAGCAAGAGTTGAAAGATGGAGACCACTAAGAAAACAATCACAGTAGTCAATGTGATAGATAAGGTGATCTGGCCAAGGACAATGGCAGAAGAGAGGGAGAGAAATAGATAGGTGTATAGCTTTGGAGAAGGAACCAACGTGACATACTGATGCACTAGTCGTGAATAATCAGGGAAGGATGGGAAGCCAAGATGACTTCTAGGATTTTTGGATTGAAGAAATGAATGAAGAGAGGCACCATTTACTGAGATGGGGAATTCAGGTGGAGGAACAGATGGGTGCATCAGGAGCTCATTTCTTGATGAGATGAATTTGAGATGTCTGTTAGACCTTAAGATGTAAATCACAAATAAGAAGTTGGATATGCATCTTGAGCATAAAAATGGGACTGGGTAAAGATTACCCAGGGAAAGAATGTAGACCAAGAGAAGGCCCCCAAACAACTGTAACATTGGTGACGTTCCAGGAAGAAAAACAGAAACCATATTAGTTGTAATTATACGGAATTGGTTATACAGATGCTGAAAGACTAAAGGAGCAAGAGGAGGATGCTGAGGGAACTCTGAGATTAATGATAGCAGGAAGCAACTACCACCTTTAAGCCTAGAGAACTTAGGGAGGGAACCTATAACCATAATTTATGATCTATGAGGAGGGTCCCTACAGAACTCGTGCTTGGGCCTCTGGGAGCAAGTGCCCTTCAAGTGCCCTGAAGCTGGCACTTGAACATCTGAGAAAGGACTTGGCCTAGAGGTTCTCCCCAGGTTCAGGAGGAGTAGCTCAGTTGGTAAGGGAATGCAGGTGGCTCATACTGAGCTGCCAAGGGTCTCACGTTGGCCTCTCCTAGGTGTGTTGGTGAGAATGGACTGGGAGTACTGGAAAAGGAAGAAGTTGCAGCCAAACTGAGGGCTGCTACTGGGGATCCCCAACAGTAAATAGTCAATAGGAAGTGAAGTGAGCCCCTCCACCCTTCTTTCCAGCTTCCAGTATTCCTCTGGTGATTCCCACAGGTTGATTTTAACAGGAACCCACCTGGCAAGGGAGCCTGAGAGATGGAGTTTGAGTAGTTCTAGCTCTGCCTGACAGAGCAGTGTATACATGGTGGGCTTGGAGCCAAGGAACAACTTGCGATCGTCTTGGATTTGCAATGCTAGGGAGCAATCCTGCTTTCGAGGTAGGTATGCAACCCTTGTATGAATGTAAAATGAAGACTAATGAGGAGGTGTTATACTGGCCCTGCAAGGGCAAAGTCACACCTCCTTACCTGTGGAGCAGCCCAAGTTAGGCATGGTGTCTGCTGTAGTTTCTCTCTCATGCTGCAACTAGAACATGGGTTTCCTTCTTGTTCTTTCCCTGAAAGTACCAGCCTAACATTTTCTTGGTAACTTTCTGGAAATGTTTTTGCGTGTATGGGTGTAGGTATATATCTCTTTATTCACATATTCATTTGCTTATTTGGCATTAATTGAGAGCCTACTCTGTATTTGACCTTAGATCTAGATGTGAAGGGACAGGAACGAACACAACAAAATTCCTGCCCTAATGGCCTTAAATGATAGGAAGTTGGAGTGTGTGTGGAGGGAAGGGTTAGTAATAAACATGTACAGCAATTTTTAGAATGAGTATATTCAAGTAGTGCTAAGTCCTGTGAGGAAAATCAAACAAGGTGACTGAATACTCCAGGTGTGGAGCACTCTGGCTATTTCGGGCTATTATGGACTGTTACAGACTGTGCGTCACAAACGTGTTAGTAATCGCACACAGTTTTAGCAAAATAGGCTGATCCTCTCAGGAAGATAAAGCTGCTAGTGGCTAGAAGGCCTCTCTAAAGAGATGAAATGTGCACTGAGACCTGAAATATGAGCAGAAGCCAGGTATGTGAAAATCGGGAAGACATGCCAGACAAAAGAAGTAGCAAGTACAAATTTCCCGAGGCTGAAGAGAACTTGACTGATCTGAGACAGACAAAGGCCAGCTTGGCTGGAGGACAGTGAATGGAGGGCAGGTGACAGAATACCCGCACTTTGTCCTGCATATAATTTATTTAACAAAAGATCTTGGAAATCAGTTCATATCAGAACCTCCCTAGTATGGACTGAATGTTTGTGTCTCCTCCTCCCCCAATTCACATGTTGAAACTCCAGCCCCCAACATGGTGGTATTATAAGGTGGGGTGTTGGGGGGGTAGTTAGATTTAGATGAGATCATGAAGGTGGATCCCCCATGATGAGATTAGTGCCCTTATAAAAAGAGGAAGAGACACCAAATGGTCCTCTCTCCACCATGGCAAGATACAGTAAGAAGGCAGCTGTTTACAAGCCAAAAAGCGAGCCCTCACCAGAACCAACCACGCTGGCATCCTGCTGTTGGATGTCCCAGCCTCCAGAACTGTGAGAAATAAATGTCTGTTGTTTAAGCCACCAAGGTATTTTGTTATAGCAATCCAACCTAGTTAATACACTTCCTCTACTGTGCAAGCTTTTAGTTTATTTAAGCATTTTACTATTGTCAGGTGTTTAGATTGCCTGTTGTCTTTCGTTCTCACAAGCAGTATTCAGTGCTGTAATAAATGTCATTGTTTGTATGGCTTTGCACATTAGGGTGATTATATCTGTAAGACAAGCCCTAGAGATATGTACGTAATATATTTTGGTATGTTCATTTCACATTTTGGTAGATATTTCTGAATATACTTCCAAAGAATTTATAAATTTCCACCCCCACAAACAATAACACTTAATTCTGTTCATCCTCCTCCATCCAATGAACCATTAAATGTTTGGGTCTTAGTCATTTTGCTACATGAAAATGGTATCTTACTGTAGTTTTATTTTGTCGTTATTACAGAGCTCTATTTTCATGTCTTTAAAAGCCATTTGTGTGTTTGTGTGTGTGTAAATGTATAAACTCTCAGTTTGTGTTCTTTGCCCATTTTTATTGGATTGCTAAGATTATTTCTATAATGAGTTCATTACTGGTTAACTTCCCAGCAAACCCATAGGACCGGTAATGGTGCCCATGAATGGGAAGGGGTGAAGATTTGCATCCTCCCTGACCCTGAAGTAGACATTGGCTTTGCTACCAGCCTGGAAATTGTTGTTTCTTTTGTTTCTTCCCTATGTTCTTGAATGAGAAGGTGAAACAGAACATTTCCGGGAGAAAAGAAATTAAGATTCTCCCCTCCATCTCCAGATCCTAAATCACTTGTGTAGAGCTGAGAAACATCCTTTTTTAAAAGGGTATTCTGAGAAAATCCATATGTGATCATAGTTGGAGATTTCTTCCTAGTTTCACGTGTTCCTTTTCCTGACACAAATTGCAGAGGTTCTTGCTGGAAACTTGTTCCACCCTTATACCTGTGGCTGGAAAAACATGTGAGAATGTTTCTATTATTCATTCTATATAGTTATATCCAAGAGTAATAGAATACAAATGTATATAATCAGAAGGACTAGGAATTAGAGTATAATATTTTATAGTACCTGTTTCAAAATCCTACTGCCTCACTTCTCTCTCCCATAGTACTTACTCCCCCATTCAAACACACATACATAATTTTGAGCAGACATTGGAATCTATGTTTACCATGATAAAAAATAGTAATCAGAGAGCTATTTCCATCACTGGGAGTGATTAAACAAAGATTTAACAATGATGAAATTAACATTTGTTAATTTGTTAGTTTGGGGTACATAATTAGTTAGTTTGGGATACATTTGTTAGTTTGGGGTACATAATTCTGAAAACCACAATTACACATATAAGATATTTTTACATGGTGGAAACTGCCCAAGTGATGTCAATGTAAATAAGCAGGGTAGTCTCAGGTTTACCTAAATCCGTTCCCATTTTCCAAGACTACAGATTATATATGTTGTATATATGAACTCGTGCAGAGAATCTAGATGAGAGTTGAAAGAACCTTTATAAAAAGATAAAAAGTCATCTCCAGGGATTTCAAAGGATTCTTTCAGAAATACTTTAAATAATTCAAAACCCTCTGCAACAAGATAGTCTTGCTCTAAAATTTAGAGGAATTACAAAGTGTTAATTATAACACAATTTACTCTTCTAAGTTTTCCATTTTACTTTTTGCCCATGTCTTACCTAATTGATGTTGCTTTTTGAGTTTGGAGAGCAATAATTTTCTTAGCTGTTTCTGTGCTAAGGGAGTCCCTATTCTTTCCTAATCTTGAACTTCAGCTTCTTTTCTGTAAGGGAAGCCCAGGAAAAAATGTGCAGTCAAATATAGGGATCTGAAATATTATTAAAATATTGTTCAATCTCAGAACTTCCCTGACCCAGTGCTAAACAATATTTGTTACTTTTCCCTATGCCATGGCTATCATTCATTCATTCATCTGTTTGTCCATTTATTTATCTGTTCATCCAACAAACATTTGTTAAGCATACTTTGACTCCCAGGCACAGGGTTAGACACTGAAACTCATGAAGGTGAATAAGACACAGCCTCTGAGGCCTTTCATTACAGGAGAGACATAGGCATGAATAAGGTCTATTTCATTTGAACCTCGCACTGGCCCCGTAAGTTAGGTAGGACAGATGTTGTTATTCTCACTTTATAGGTGAAGAAATGGAGGTTCACATGATAGTTAAGTAAATTGTCCAGGGCCTTGCAAATAGTGAGTGTAGGGCTAAGACACAAATCCATTCTTACAGTTCCAAATCCACATTCTTCTCATTGCCAAGCTTCATGGGGCTTATGTCCTTTCTTGAGAAGCTCCTGGAAGCAGCATTAGTGATGTGATCCCTTTACTGACCTTTGACATCTGTGTCATGTACCATGAAGTATGTTCATAGACAGACAGATTC
>VSMD01034065.1:0-16615 GCA_008750895.1 Mirza zaza
TCTCTACTATAAATAGAAAGAAATTAATTGGCCAACTAATATATATAGAAAAAATTAGCCGGGCATGGTGGCGCATGCCTGTAGTCCCAGCTACTTGGGAGGCTGAGGCAGCAGGATTGCTTGAGCCCAGGAGTCTGAGGTTGCTGTGAGCTAGGCTGACGCCATGGCACTCACTCTAGCCTGGGCAACAAAGTGAGACTCTGTCTCAAAAAAAAAAAAAAAAAAAAAGATAATCTATAAATCTAAAATGCTTGGCCAGGCGTGGTGGCTCACGTCTGTAATCCTAGCACTCTGGGAGGCCGAGGCGGGTGGATTGCTCAAGGTCAGGAGTTCAAAACCAGCCTGAGCGAGAGTGAGACCTCGTCTCTACTAAAAATATAAAGAAATTAATTGGTCAACTAAAAATATATAGAAAAAAAATTAACTGGGCATGGTGGTGCATGCCTGTAGACCCAGCTACTTGGGAGGCTGAGGCAGGAGGATCACCTGAGCCCAGGAGTATGAGGTTGCTGTGAGTTAGGCTGATGCCATGGCACTCTAGCCGGGGCAAGAGAGTGAGACTCTGTGTTAAAAAAAAAAAAATAAAATGCTCAGCACAAGGCCAGGTACAGTGACTCTTGCCTATAGTCCTAGCATTATTAGGAGGCTGAGGCAGGAAAATAACTTGAGGCCAGGAGTTTGAGACCAGCCTAGGCAACATAGCGAGACCTCTGTCTGTACAAAAAAATAAAAAAAATTAGCTTGGCATGGTGGCACACGCCTTCAGTCCCAGCTACTTGGGAGGCTAAGACAGGAGGATCGCTTGCACCCAGGAGTTTGAGGTTGCAGTGAGCTATGATTGTGTCACTGTACTCCAGCCTGGGGGACAGAGGATGATCCTGTCTCTAATGAAAAAACAAAATGTTTAGCACCATGCCTGGCACATAGTAAGGACTAAAAACGTTTGCTGTTCTTATTATTTGCATGTAGTAGGGTGCTCAGAAAATAATAAATACATGGATGAGTACGTCCTGAGGTTACCTGAAACAGCTCCTGGCCCTCCGGGAGGTGGGGGTGTTGGAGGAAAGCAGAGAGTATTCAGCCCCGATCAGCTTAGCTCATGAAATGGTAGGACTAGATAATGGTAGGACTAGGACTTGGAGTACAACTCCACAGTTTTACAGAGGAGGAAGCTGAAGCCCAAGAAAGGGAATAGTTTTATGCAAAGTCACCCCTTTTTTCCCTTCAACCAGAAAGTTACCCTAAGAAGCAGTCTTGCGTTATGAGAACCCCTCCCCAGGAGTCAAGCCTGGCCAGTGATGTGAGCTTCACCTTAGACACCTCTAGGGCCCCTCCCAGAAATATGGTAGGTTATCATCAAGTCCTCTCCGGCCTTGCATCTGCTCTGAGAGGTGCTCACCTCTGCCTTTTCTCTGCAGAGCAGCCAAAAGAATCATGAAAGCAGGGTATCAGCAGTTTATTGTAGCCTCTGGGGCAGGGGGTATGGGGAGAGAGGGAAGGGGACAGGCCCTGGGCACCCTGCCCCAGCTGCACCTTTGGTTAATATTTATTCTTTCTCCTTCCTCCTCCTGGAAACCAAGGGGAAGCTAGTAATAGCTTGAGAAGCAAAATGCCAGGGCTGTGAGGAGCTGGTTCCTGTGACAGATGACTCAGCACAGGCCTTCAGAACGATAGGCAGTGTCCCCTGCCTGGATTCTGCACAAGCCCATGAGTGTTGGTTTGGCCACCATGGCTGTTACGAGGTTCATGCTATTTGTCTGCTCAGGAGGGATTTTGTCTCCTAGGAACCGGGGGATGTTCTGGCCCCTCCAGCTCATGAGTGAGTAGTGGTGTCAGGGTACTTGTTGTGGTTTGATCTCTGAATCACTTTTGCTTGAAAAGCCCCTCATTCCTTGCCTGGATGTATGACCCTCCTCCTTTCCAGGCTCTCATCAATACTACCTCTAGATTAGTCTTTCTAAAACAGCACTCCCAAAGGGTGCCTCACTGCCTTTAAATTGAGCTCCCAATTCCTTAGCACAATGTGGACCTGACCAAAATTTCTGCCTCATCCTAATCCTCTCTCCTTCCTCCCACCATGCACCTGTTAACTGAAGAAATAATGAGTTCCATAATTTGGAAAGGAGAGCTTTATTTCTTCTAAAGGGTTGCAGCCTGCGGGTGACCATTCCAGCAGGCTCTAAAGCAGGGCCCCTGGCCACAAGCCAGGAACATGTGCTTCAGGAATTTATACTGAGCAGGATGGCCAAATATACATATTTAACAAGTTATAGGAGGAGTCATGAATATTTATGAAAAGAGAAACATGTGCCTGTACAATGAGGCTTTTTGCCCTTTTATGGCCACCCTCTATGTAAAAAGGGTGAAACAAGGACACGAAAACCCTCTCTGCATATGCCCCATAGATTATTGAAAACCATCTTGTGGTTGGTGGTCTTTTATCAGGAAGGAATGCTGGTCTGGCCCTTAGGGAAAAAAACCTGAGGCCATTAGCAAGGAAGAGGGTAAAATGATGCGTGTCTGACCTCCCATCCCATCATGACTGGGAACTCAGTTTTAAGACATCCCGGGTCCCCCTGGT
Source organism: Mirza zaza (assembly GCA_008750895.1). Lineage (NCBI taxonomy): Eukaryota > Metazoa > Chordata > Mammalia > Primates > Cheirogaleidae > Mirza > Mirza zaza. Next base: position 2,582 of record VSMD01034065.1, read on the forward strand.
TGAGAGGAAGTCTGTTTAGTCAGGGGGCTTAGGATTTTATTTTAGTTCATACGCTTTATACTCTAGCCCACGGTTTCTCAGTGTAGCCTAGGGACTGCCTATCTTCTTCAGAATCACTAAGGACATGACTCCTGGGCCTGAGACCTACTGAATCTGAAATCCAGATTTCTGGGTTCCAGACCTACTGAATCAGCTGCTGGTGAGACCTGGGAATCTGCATTTTAATGACACCATGGCTGATTTTTGTGCAGACCACAACTTAAGAACAGCTGCTCTGCCAAACCAGATTGTTAAATTTCCTGACTGTGTCTGGGCAGTCACACCTCAGTGCCCTTCCTTACTCATGTTGTTCCTCTTCCTGGAATGCCCTTCCTATGCTGTGCAGCCTGCTGCATTCTGCTTCTCCTCTAAGAGTCATCTCATATGTCAGCTCTCTGTGCTGCTTCCCTCAAATCTAGGTTCCTTTCTCTGTGTTCACACAATCCCATTGTGCTTTCTACCTGCCTCTGCTATAGTATTTTCATATTGTGTCACAGCTAATTATTTAGCTCCTTTACTTGTTTGTGACCTCTGTAAGGACCATGGATGTTCCATTTTTGAATCCCCAGGGCCTAGTAAAGTACCTGGCAGGGAGAAGGCATTTAATGCATGCATGTTTACTGAACGAACGGATGGATGGATGGATGGATGGATGGAGACAGGTCCCAGTCTAACTCAGAAAAGTAGATTAAACCTATTATGTAGTTGAAAGAACCAGTGTGGTTTTTGTTTGTTTGTTTTGAGACAGGATCTCACTCTGTTGTCCAGGGTAGAGTGCTCTCTGCAACTTTAAACTCCTGGGCTCAAGCGATCCTCCTGCCTTAGCCTCCTGAGTATCTGAGACTATAGGCATGTACCACCATGCTCAGCTGATTTTTCTATTTTTTGTAGAGATGGGATCTCATTTTTGCTCATGCTGGTCTCAAACTCCTGGCCTCAAGTGATCTTCCTGCCTCGGCCTCCCAGAGTGCTGGGATTAGAGGCGTGAGCCACCATGTCTGGCCACGGGCATGTTTATCATGCAGACTTTTGTTTCACAGCTCTAGTCTATAACTTGGACTTGAGGAAGCTATGGCTCTACATTTTGGCAAGAAGTATTTAGGGCAGTTAGGGTTAGAACTAAGAAATTTTTTTTCTTTTTATTTCTTTTTGTTTCTCCCTATCCCAAAGTATTTTTCAGAATTCCAAAATGTGTTTGTGTGGGAGGCTAAGGAACTGCTTTCTCTTAATCTCTTCTAGGATAGACCCTACAGACCTATCCTCCACCCAGGCCTATTCCCGAGGATGATCCATTTCAGAATTCTTGACCTTCTGACTCCAGTCATGTACCTGCAGTCTCAGTCAGGCACACCTTGGACCTTGTCATGGCTGTTCCAGCTCAGAAATGCCAACATACTGGTCTCTGGCCAGAACTTCCTTGCTATCAGCTTGTTCATTTCCCCCACTCCCAGCTCCCCTGCTCTCTGACATCATGGCTCTCCTGGATCTCTTTTCTAACCCCAGCCCATGAGTGGCCTTCTTTCTTCTGCTCCAGAAAGAGGTGCTCCTTCTCCTGTCTGAGGCCAGTCCCACACCTGGGTGCCGGACTCTGCCCTTCCCAGTCCCTTGGCACTCTGTTCCATCATCACCTTCCCTCTCTCCTTTCTGGCTCTTTCCCAAACACACATAAACATAGTCAAGCTTCTCCCACCTCAGAAAAGTACCTCTCTCTAGCTACAAGCCAATCTTGCAAGCTCCCCTCACAGCATAGTTTATCAAAAGAGTAGGTTGTGTATGCTGCCCACTCACTCTCAGCTCTGTTTCCGGTCCCACCATTCCAGTTGTTCTCCCCAAGGCTACAGCAACCTCCTAATTACAAAATCCAGCAAATAGTTGCTATTTTTCTTGTACTTTGTGTTGCATTTGGCACTATGAGCTACTCCTGTCTTCTCCTTTTTTTCTTTTCTTTTCTTTTTTTTCTTTCTTTTAGAGTCTTGCTCTAACGCTTCAGCTGGAGTGCAGTGGCATGATCATAACTCACTGCAACCTGAAACTCTTAGGCTCAAGTGATCCTCCCACCTGGGCCTCCCAAAGTGCTAGGACTGCAGGCACCAGCTACTGTGCCTGGCCTCTACTGTCTTCTTTGTGGAGTCCTTTTCCTGTTTCCAAGTGTCAGTAGTGCATACTTTTCCTTGTTTAATCCTTTTATCTTCTTTTATTTACTCTCTGCTATAGCTCATATAATCTGATGCTTACCACTTATTATGCAAGACATTTGACATCTCTAAACCTAGTAAAATGGAGACAGTCGTGAAAAGTACAACTTATGCATATAAAGGGCCCAGCAAAGTGCCTGGCATAAAGTAGGGGCTCACTAAATGGTAGTAATTTGGATTATTATTATTAATAATAAATGTCTTTATCTCCAGCCTATAGGTTTATATATATATTATTATTTTTTAATCTTCTTATTATGGTGAATTTTGAATAGTCTCCAAAGTAGACAGAATTGCATAATGGATCCCGTTTTTGTTTTGTTATTTGAGACAGAGGGTCTCACTCTTTTGCCAGGCTAGAGTGCAGTGGCACCATCATGGCTTATTGCAATTTCAAACTCCTGGGCTCAAGCAATCCTCCTGCTTCAGCTTCCTGAGTAGCTGGGACTACAGGCGTGCCACATTGCCCAGCTAATTTTTCTATTTTTTGTAGAGATGGGGGTCTTGCTCTTGCTCAGGCTGATCTCAAATTCCTGACCTCAAGTGACCTCTCTGCTGCAGCCTCGCAGCATGCTAGGATTATAGGTGTGAGCCATCGCACCTAGCCCAGACTTCAGTATTTTTCAAACTCTCCAGGTGATTGATTACAAGGTAGAGCTTAGTTTGAGAACCACTGCTATAGATGATCCAGGTCAAATACTTCATTTTATAGCAGGAAGAACTGAGGCCTTGGGAGTTTAAGAATTTTATCTACAGTCATACAGCTCATTAGAGTTTGAGATCTCAATTCAACAAGCTAATTTTTGGGGGGCATTTACTCTGACTCAGAGTAAGCACTAAACACTTTACAAATATAATCTCAATCTTCACAATAATCATATGAGAAAATTTAGCCCCAGGGAGTTTGACTAATTTGCTTAAGGTCAAATCATCTAAATAGTGGCAGAGATCCCAGTTCAACTGTTCAGCCAAGTTGGAGCAGCATGCAGATGGCAAGATAGGCAAAGGGCCTCTCCCCTTAAGGAATTTACAGTCTAGTGGGAGGGGCAGGGAGCAGAGGACCAACAATTAAAACACCATCTGATAAGGGTTATAGCAGAATTAAACAAAGGTTGCATTGGAAAGCCAAGGAGGGCACTTTTAACTCTTGGCAAAGTTAAAGAAGTGTTAGGTAGTTGGCTAGGGATTCCAGGTCTCCTAGGGACAAAAGGGGGTGCTGCTGTGATTCACTCCCCCCCAAGATGGGCTTTCAGAGAGGCTCATGGGAGATATGCATGCACACAGTAAGACTCAGGACATAATATCTCCCAACTGTCCAATCAAAGTGGTTCCATGGTGACATTTAAACCACGAGGGAGGTCCCAATCTGGGTGCTACAGAACAAGATGAGGACCATAACCAGGCCCTTCTTTTGCACCCTTCCTTTTGCTCTCCCTTTGCTGTGACAGTGGGTCTGGTCGTCATCTGTGGCGTATGTATCATGCTCTGTAAACCAATATCTTGCTCTTGCCCTATAATCCTATCATTCTGTCCTCAATAAACTTCATTTTCTTGCTTGCTTTACTTTGGTGCATCTGATCATTCTTCAGCCATGAGCACACTAAGAACATTTCAGACTAAAAACTGACAGGCCCAACAAACAGAAAGGTAATGTTAGAGAGCAAGGTGAATGCTTGGAGCTATGCAGAAATTCAGGTACATTGGGGTGGAGCTGTTAGCGAGGGCTAACACTGAAGAAGTACAGAAACCAGATCATTAAGAGGAAGGAGTTTGAGGTTGGGCGCGGTGGCTCACGCCTGTAATCCTAGCACTCTGGGAGGCCGAGGCTGGCGGATTGCTCGAGGTCAGCAGTTCAAAACCAGCCTGAGCAAGAGGGAGACCTCGTCTCTACTATAAATAGAAAGAAATTAAATGACCAACTAATATATATAGAAAAAATTAGCCAGGCACGGTACCTCATGCCTGTAGTCCCAGCTACTTGGGAGGCTGAGGCAGGATTGCTTGAGCCCAGAAGTTTGAGGTTGCTGTGAGCTAAGCTGATGCCACGGCACTCATTCTAGCCTGAGCAACAAAGTGAGACTCTGTCTCAAAAAAAAAAAAGAAGAAGGAGTTTGAGAGAGGAAAACATTGAAGGATTATAAATTGGACAGTGAAAGGATCAGCTGTATACATGTATGTATTTAAATAGAAAAACTAACCAGGTGTGGTGGCATGTACCTGTAGTCCCAGCTACTTAGGAGGCTGACGCGGGAGGATTGCTTGAGCCCAGGAGTTTGAGGTTGCTGTGAGCTATGATGATGTCACTGTACTCTAGCCCTGGGAATGGAATGAGACCTTGTCTCAAAAAAGAAAAAACAAAAAACTGAAGTTTTGGTCCATTCCCCAAAGATTCTGATTTAATTGGTATGAGGTACAACCTGGGCATGGGTAATTTTTAAAAGCTCCAGTGATTCTAACGTTCAGCCAGAATTGAGAACCACCAATCTAAAGTTTCTTCCCCATCTAACACACTGGAAAGTTGAGCTGGCAGGATTCCCTGGAGGCAGGGGAATGGAATGTCTCCTGACATTCATCTCCTATCACCCTTTGTTAGTTTAGCAGGAAGCATTATGGAACAGACCACAGACCACAGACCTGCTAATCTCGAATTCCTAGAGTATTTGTGGATTCCTGAGTGTTTAAATCTAGCAGCTCACTACATCCAGGAGAAACCTGGGAGACTAGGGTTCTGAGAAAGAGAAAACAATGGTTCTTTCCTACCCTACACCTCTACCCAAAGGCCTGGGAGTCTAGATGCCCTGGAGTGTTATCCTATGGCTGAAGGAAAGGGCAGAAGAAAGGGTCTTTGGTATAATCTTAGTGGGGGCACTGAGGCCCTGACTAGAAGGGGGTAGGGGCCAAGAGTTGCAAATACTCATTCCTTTATCGCTGTACAGTGTTTTAAACCATATTCACAGCAGTTACTTATTTGAGTCCCCAAACAATCTTGAGAAATGCAGAGCAGCTGTTATTGTTTTCATTTTGTAAATAAAAACCAAGTCTCTGAATGGTTAAGAGAATGGTTAATTTACCAAAAATTATTGTGGGGGCTGGGTGCAGTGGTTCATGTCTGTAATCCTAGCTTTTTGGGAGGCTGAGGCAGGAAGATTGCTTGAGCCCAGGAGTGAGAGGCTGCAGTGAGCTGTGATGATGCCACTCTAGCCCAGGCAACAGGCGAGACCCTGTCTCAAAAAAAAAAAAAAAAAAAAAAAAAAAAATTATGTATATATATATATATATAAAATGGGTTAGCAGCAGGGTCAGCATGAGAATCCCTGTACCCTGAATCCTGTCCTGGGCAAAAACACTATGTACACACAGGTAGCTCAGAATCCTTGGCTCCTTGGACTTGGAGCCAAGGTTCTAAATGGCCCCATCAAATGCTAGAGGGAACAACTATTAGTGAAATACCTCCTTCCAGTTTCCTACTGGCCATCCACCTCTAAGCACAGTAATGCTCTCTGAGATCCTTAGCAAATACCTTCAGTTTGGGTGATCAGTACCAGTTTTGATGGTTGGTCATTCAGGGAGGTGTTTAGTTATAATGCCCAGTTTGTCGAGGAGCATTCAGAAGGGCCTCACAGAGCAGTGTTGGCCAAATGCTGGGTCAGAGACAGGAGTTGGCCCTTGGCCAGTGGCTCAAGATGAAATGGAAAAAAACAGAAAAGGGAAGTGATTTTTTTTACTAAGCCAAATTTAATTAATTGGAAATCCTGTCTTTTATTCTGAGATTATGTTCTTCCTACTTTTTTGGTGTTAAAATTGCCTTTTGGCTGGGCGCGGTGGCTCACGCCTGTAATCCTAGCACTCTGGGAGGCCGAGGCGGGAGGATTGCTTGAGCTCAGCAGTTCGAGACCAGCCTGAGCAAGAGCAAGACCCCGTCTCTACTATAAATAGAAAGAAATTAGCCAAACAACTAAAAACAGAAAAAAAATTAGCCGGGCATGGTGGCACGTGCCTGAAGTCCCAGCTACTCGGGAGGCTGAGGCAGGAGGATTACTTGAGCCCAGGAGTTTGAGGTTGCTGTGAGCTAGGCTGACGCTACGGCACTCTAGTCTGGGCAAAACAGTGAGAGTTTGTCTCAAAAAACAAAACAAAACAAACAAAAAAATAAAATTGCCTTTTATGAATCAGTGCTGATAGTAGATGGCAGTTTATTTTGATGTCCTGAATGGCAGAGTTGAAAGATAGCAACTCTGTATAAATCTCCAAAATTGCTTTTGAAATTTTACTGATCCAAGGAATCCCAAGTCTGGTAACTACTCATCATCTTGGAGGGCCAGGAGTAAGGCCATATGACTCCAGGACCCTCAGGGTTGTGGGAGGCCACAGAGAGAGCCTCACGTTGAGGGCAGTGATAGAGTATTTAACTGTGAAAGAATCAAAATATCTAGAGTTAGGCTTTGCCACCCATAAGTTCATGTAGAAAGAAAAGAGCCATTGTCATTTTGGTTTTATTTAATAGATGTCATTCTCTTCCCCTCCATTTTAAAGATGAGGAAACTAAGACATGAGGGTATTAAGGAACTTGCCCAAGGTCACATCTAGTTATCAGCAGAGCCAAGAGTTGAAGCCAGGGAGTTAGGCTCTGGAATCCATGCTCTTAATCCCTTTACTACACTGCCTGGTTAGAAGCAATTTAAGACCTTTGTGGCATGTAATGATCTATTTTCAGCCCGTGATTCCATAGACAGAAACTGCCTGTGGACTAAGCTGCCTGATCTGCATTGAGCTTTTGTCAATGATCCCCTTTTGAGACCGTTCCACAACACCACTGGAAAAATAGGAACAGGTGTTTGGCCCTTTGACAGTCTCAAAAGACAACAGCAGCAAAAGCAATGAACTTTGGATAAGGTTAGCAAGCCCTTGTACGGAGGTACTCTAGAACCTAGGCTGGTAATTTTCAAAAACATTTTTAAAGTAACCAAACCCATTTTTTGAAATATGGACTTATTTGCATATATGGCATTATTGCAGTATTCCAGACTACCACAATAAAGCTAGTTATAATGAATTTTTCAGTTTCCCAGTGCATATAAAAGTTATGTTTATACTATACTGTAGTCTGTTATAAAGTGTGCAGTAGCATTATGTCTAAAAAATGTACATACCTCAATTAAGAAGTACTTTATTGTTAAAATATGTTAATGATCATCTGAGCCTTCAGTGAGTTGTAATATTTTTGTTGGTGAAGGGTCTTGCCTCAGTGTTAATGGCTGTTAACTGATCAGGGTGGTGGTTGCTGAAGGTTGGGGTGGCTGTGGCAATTTCTTAAAATAAGGCAACAATAAGTTTGCCACATCGATTGACTCTTCCTTTCACAAAGGATTTCTCTGTAGCATGCAATGCTGTTTGATAGCATTTTACCCACAGTAGAACTTCTTTCAAAACTGGAGTCAGTCCTCTCAAACCCTGCTGCTGCTTTATCAACTAAGTTTATGTAATATTCTAAATCCTTTGTTGTAATTTCAGCAATGTTCACAACATCTTTACCAGGAATAGATTTCTTCTTAGGAAACCACTTTCTTTGATCATCTATAAGAAGCAACTCTTCATCCGTTCAAGTTTGATCATGAGATTGCAGCAATTCCACTTCTAATTCTAGTTCTCTTGCTATTTCTATGACATCTGCAGTTCCTTCCTTCACCGAAGTCTTAAATCCCTCAAAGTCATCCATGAGGGTTGGAATCAAGTTCTTCAACACTCCTGTTCATGCTGATATTTTGATCTTCTCTCATGAATCACAAATGTTCTTAGTGGCATCTAGAATGGTGAATCCTTTCCAGAAGTTTTCAATTTACTTTGCCGGATCCATCAGAGAAATCCCTATCTGTGGCAGCTACAGCCTCACTAAATGTGTTTCTTAAACATTAAGATTTGAAAATCAAAATTACTCTTCGATTCATGGGCTGCAGAATAGATATTATGTTAGCAGACATGTAAAGAACATTAATCTCCTGTATATCAACATTAATATCCTGTATTGGGTGACCAGGTGCATTGTCAATGAGCAGTAATATTTTGAAAGGAATCTTTTTTCCGAGCAGTAGGTCTCAACAATGGGCTTAAAATATTCAGTAAACCATGCTATAAACAGATGGGCTGTCCTCTAGGCTTTGCTTTTCCTTTTACGGAACACAGGCAAAGTAGATTTAGCATAATTCTTAAGGGCCCTAGGATTTTTAAAATGGTAAATGAGCATTGGCTTGAATTTAAAGTCACCAGGGCCGGTGCGATGGCTCATGCCTGTAATCCTAGCACTCTGGGAGGCCGGGGTGGGCAGATCGTTTGAGCTTAGGAGTTCAAGATCAGCCTGAGCAAGAGCGAGATCCCATCTCTACTAAAAATAGAAAGAAATAATTGGCCAACTAAAAATATATATAAAAAATTAGGGCTGGGCTCGGCGGCTCATGCCTGTAATCCTAGCACTCTGGGAGGCTGAGGCGGGCAGATCACTCAATGTCAGGAGTTAGAAACTAGCCTGAGCAAGAGTGAGACTCCGTCTCTACTATAAACAGAAAGAAATTAATTGGCCAACTAATATATATAGAAAAAATTATCCGGGCATGGTGGCGCATGCCTGTAGTCCCAGCTACTCGGGAGGCTGAGGCAGAAGGATTGCTTGAGCCCAGGAGTTTGAGGTTGCTGTGAGCTAGGCTGACGCCAGGGCACTCACTCTAGGCTGGGCAACAAAGCGAGACTCTGTCTCAAAAAAAAAAAAAAGAAAGAAAATCTATTATTTAGTGTAGCCACCTTCATATGATCCTAGTCAGATCTTTCGGATAACTTGCTGCAGCTTCTACATCAGCACTTGATGCTTCACCCTAGCACATTTATGTTGTGGAGCTGGTTTCTTTCTTTAAACCTCATGAACTAACCTCTTCTAGCTTCAAACTTCTTGTCTGCAGCTTCCTCACCTCTTTCAGCCTTCGTAGAGCTGAAGAGAGGGTTTTCCTCTGGATTAGGCTTTGACTTAAAGGAATGTTGTAGCTGGTTTTATCTTCTATCTAGAGCACTAAAACTTTCTCCATATCAGCAATAAGGCTGTTTCACTTTCTTATCATTTGCATGTTCACTGGAATAACACTTTTAATTTCCTTCAAGAACTTTTCCTTTGCTTTCATAACTTGGCTAACTGGTGCAAGAGGCAGGTCTAGCTTTCAGTCTATTTCTGCTTTTGACATCCCTTCCTCACTAAGCTTAATCATTTTTAGCTTTTGATTTAAAGTGAGAGACGTGTAACTCTTCCTTTCACTTGAACTCTTAGAGGCCACTTGAACTCTTGTAGGGTTATTAATTGGCTTAATCTCTCTCTTTTGCTATATATATGTGTGTGTGTATATATATATACACATATATATAGAAATATATATTTAATATGTAGAGATGGGATCTTGTTATGTTGCTCAGGCTGGTCTCGAACTCCTGGCCCCAAGCTGTCCTCCTGCCTTGGCCTTCCAAAGTGCTGAGATTATAGGTGTGAGCCACCACGCTGGGCCCCACTTTCAATATTGTTATATCTCAGGGAATATGAATGCAGAGGAGAGGGAGAAAGACAGGGGTCAGGGTGGGGAGGATGGCCAATGAGTAGAGCAGTCAGAACACACACATTTACTGATTAAATTTGCTGTCCTTATATAGGTGTGGTTTGTGGTGCCCCCCCAACAATTACAATAGTAATACCAAAAATCACTGACCACAGACCACCGTAACAAATATAAGGATAATGAAAAAGTTTGAAATATTGTGTGAATTGCCAAATTGTGACAGAGAGACACAAAATGAGCACATGCTGTAGGAAAAATGGTGCCAAGAGACTTGCTCAATGCAGTGTTGCCACAAGCCTACAATTTGTAACAAAAGAAATACTTGCAAAGTGAAATAAAGTAAAGTGCAATAAAACAAAGTATGCCTATACTTATTTTCATGATAAAGGCTCTGAGAAGTCCTGGAAGGCAGGGAAACCACTCTTAATCAATAGTTTTCCTTTTTTTAAAAAAAAGATGGATAGTCTGGGGGTGGACATGCTTGAAGCTCTGACTCGTAGGAGAGGGGACAAGGGCGATATACGTAACCTAAACGTTCGTGCCTCCATAACATGCTGAAATAAAAAAAGATGGATAAATTGTGTTATAATGGAATACTACAGAGCAATGAAATACATAATTGCTAAATATGGCAGCATCTTACAAATATAATGTTAAGTGAAGGAAGCCAGACACACAGGCATGCATACTGTATGAGTCCAGTTTATATGAAGTTCAAAACAGGTAAAAAAAACCAACAAACCACATCTTTGGAATTTGAGGTCAGAATAGTTATTATTCACAGGGAGTTGAAGGAAGTAGTGCCTGGGAGGCGGTGTGTGGTAAGTTTGGAAGCTTCTGGTTATATTTTACATTTCGATTTGGGTGGTGGTTACACTTTGTGTGGTATTTACTTTGTGAAAATGACTTGTGCATTTTTCTGTAGATATGCATGTATATTTATTATTCTTCATTTTGAAAAAAGGAAAACAAAACACAGCAACATTGAAGGGGCCAAAAAATGCAAATGAAAGATATGACCTTTTTTTTTTTTTTTTATCCTGCAGGTTTTCTGAACTAGCTTACTTGGTTCAAAGGCAAGGGCCCTGGAAAACTCATAGAATGAAATGAAAGGTTTTCCCTGGACCACCTCTGGAGAAGGGTAGTAAGGCACTGAGCAGGGAGGCACACATTTGTTTGAACTTCTAGTCTGTATTTGTTTCTGGGTTTCTATCTTAATCTCCTATGTATTAGTTTCCTATTGCTTCTGCAACAAATTATCACAAAATTCGTGGCTTAAAGCAACACAAACTTATTATCTTACAGTTTTGGAGGTAGAAATCTGAAATGAGCTTAAATGACTAAATCAAGGTATTGGCAGGGTTGTGTTCCTTCTGGAGACTCTAGGGGAGAATTGATTTTCTGGCCTTTTCCAATTTGTAGAGGCTGCCTACATTCCTTGGCTGGTGGTCCCTCTTCATCTCCATAGCTAGCAACAGCAGGTCAAATCATTTTCATGTTGTGTCCCTCTGACACTGACTCTTGTCCCTCCCTCTGCCTCATTTAAGGATTGGACCCACCTGGAAAACTCAGGCTACTCTTCCTATTTAAGATCACCTGTCTAAGTAGCACACTAAATTACACCTACTACTTTAATTCTCCCTTGCCATGTAAATGTAACATAATCACAGATTGGGTATTAGGTCACTATTCTGCCTACTATACCTGCTAAGGAATTAGATACATATCCTACTTTACCTATCTCCTTTTTTATTAGCATCAATTTTCTTTCAGATGGGTAGTATCTGACCAAAGAAGTAGTGGAAAAGAACTCTTTTGGGTTTGGTGAAAGTAAAAGTAATAAACTCAACTACTTGTCACTCAAATGAGAGAAGATTTATTTGTTTATTTTTTATTTTATTTATTTATTTTGAGACAGAGTCTCAACTATTACCCAGGCTAGAGTGCTGTGGTAACAGCCTAGCTCACAGCAACCTCAAACTCCTGGGGTCAAGCGATCCTCTTGCCTCAGCCTCCTGAGTAGCTGGGACTACAGGCATGCGCCACCATGCCTGGCTAATTTTTTCTATATATGTTTAGTTGTCCAATTAATTTCTTTCTGTTTTCAGTAGAGACGGAGGTCTCATTCTTTGTCAGGCTGGTTTCGAACTCCTGAGCTCAAATGATCCACCTGCCTCGGCCTCGGGAGTGCTAGGATTACAGGTGTGAGCCACCGCACCCTGCTGAGAGAAGATTTATTTACTTTTAATCCAGGATAACACTTGTTACAACAGGAGTGCTGTAGGTGTCAGGTGTGGGAGGACCCCAGGTTGTTGTGGGCTTAGAAAACTCTCTGAATCTCAAGGTCTGCACCCTACTCATGCCAATGAAATATAGTCATTGAGGGTTAGCATCCGACATCTGAATTGAAGCCAAAAATGGGGATTATAAGACTGGTGCTCTGAAGGTGAAGTGACGCACGGATTTATAATTCCTGATCCTGCAACCATGAGTCAGTTTCTTTGTCAATTGTGTATTTTTTTGCAGTACTCAGAACATTGTTGTTCATAATGGCCCCTTGGGCTAGCAAATGAGGAAAAGACCCATGAAGTCAGTCGTTGCCTAGGTAGCAGGCAGCAGGGGTTGGCTCAGATTGGCTGCTACCATGGCAACACTGATTGCTGTAACAAGAAGGAGTGAGGCAGTTAACGTTGTCAGAGAACACACAGACTACCTGCATCAGAATTATCTAGGAGTTTGTTTCAATTTCAAATTCCCAGGACACATTGCCAGGATTCATAATTGGTAAGACTGGGATAGGATCTGGAATCTGCCTTCTAGAAAACTCCCCAAGCAACTCATAATGCCTGCTGAAATATGAGAACTATTGATTGAAGGAAACACTGCATCCCTGTTACAAATCCCTATATAAACCTGTCTCACCTCTTTGGTCTGAGAACCAGAGCCACTTTCTTGCTTATAAAGGCCCAATCTTAAAAAGACAAAGTAGGCCGAGCGTGGTGGTTCACGCCTGTAATCCTAGCACTCTGGGAGGCCGAGGCGTGCAGATTGCTCAAGGTCAGGAGTTAGAAACCAGCCTGAGCAAGAGCGAGACCCGTCTCTACTATAAATAGAAAGAAATTAATTGGCCAACTAATATATAGAGAAAAAATTATCAGGGCATGGTGGCGCATGCCTGTAGTCCCAGCTACTCAGGAGGCTGAGGCAGGAGGATCGCTTGAGCCCAGGAGTTTGAGGTTGCTGTGAGCTTGGCCGACGCCACGGCACTCACTCTAGCCTGGGCAACAAAGCGAGACTCTGCCTCAAAAAAAAACCAAAAAAACAAAAAAAACAAAGTGGATGTGCCATCCCAGGAATTTATAAATGACAAATGCCCAGGTATTTTGAATACTAAGTGTTTAAATGGGTCTTTCAAGATTTTAGCAGCATAGAACTTTTTTTTCTAAGAAACATCTGTTAATATCTCACAGAGCTATCATACCAAAATACACATTGGGGCTCCCAAAGTAGATTTCCCAAATTGGGAAATGCTGCTCAAGATCACTGTGAAGGACTAGGGTGGGATCCCAGGAAGAGACTGGAGAGGAGCATTTTCTCTCCCACAAGGAGAGATTGCAGGAGATAGAGAACACCATCAAGAATATAGGCTTCCTGATATTTCTGAGAATCACTGCTGTCATGGGCCACTGTTATTTTTTTGTTTTTTTTGAAACAGAGTCTCACTTTGTTGCCCAGGCTAGAGTGAGTGCCCTGGCGTCAGCCTAGCTGACAGCAACCTCAAACTCCTGGACTCAAGCAATCCTGCTGCCTCAGCCTCCCGAGTAGCTGGGACTACAGGCATGTGCCACCATGCCTGGCTAATTTTTTCTATATATATGTTAGCTGGCCAATTAATTTCTTTCTATATTAATAGAGACGGGGTCTTGCTCTTGCTCAGGCTGGTTTCAAACTCCTGACCTCGAGCAATCCGCCTGCCTCGGCCTCCCAGAGTGCTAGGATTACAGGGGTGAGCCACCGCGCCCTGCCCATGGGCCACTGTTGTTAATGGGAGTGTATTCTTATCCCTCACATGAGTTAAGAACCAGTAGATTGGCCGGGCGCGGTGGCTCAAGCCTGTAATCCTAGCTCTCTGGGAGGCCGAGGTGGGCGGATCATTTGAGCTCAGGAGTTCGAGACCAGCCTGAGCAAGAGCGAGACCCCATCTCTACTATAAA